>CAUYON010049504.1:0-11225 GCA_963573935.1 Arctocebus calabarensis
CCCTCCTCTCTGCACTGTAGTACTCCCTGTGTCAGGCCTCTATTCTCCCTGCTTCTGGCATCCTCTCTGCTCTACACATTCACCATAATCCCACAGTGGCACCTGTGTCCTCTCTTCTCCCACAGTCCACCCTTCTCCCCACGAACTCCCAGCTCTCACATGCGCAGTGCTCCGTGACTTGCCCCTATATTTTCCTTGCTTTCCGTGTATGCCTTTTCTACTTCTGCTCTGCTCCCCTCTACTGCATGGCTCCCTGTGCCCTCTTGATCTCAGGGTCTGCTCTGCTTCTGTCGTACCCAACACCACTGGAATTATAGAGAAATGCCAGCACACTGAGTCAGAATTCAGCAGGGGTTCTTAACTCGTGGTTGATCAACAGTGGGATCAGGCCTCAAACACTCTGCCCTGCTTCCAGAGGGCTCTACCTCTCAAGTATCCCTTGCTCTGCACAATCACACTTCTGGTCTCAATTCCCCAGTTTCCTGCATTCCCAGAGCTATCACAGAGAGGACCATCATGACTACAGTCTACGTCAAGGGCCAATAGGTTCCCTGCAGTGGATAAAAGAAGTAAGGATAGAGGAGAGGTCTCCAACAGAAAAATGGTCTAGTTCTGGAGTGAAGACTAGGTCCAGGCATCAGCAGGATAGACAACTCTTCACAGGCATCCTAAAGTCTCCATCCATGTAGTCACTGCATATGCCCACTACTCCCTGTCCTGGTCTAGCAGCACAGAGTTTGAAGAGGACATCTAGGGAGGACACCTAGTGAGAGAAACTAGATCAGAAACCAAAGGGCATGACAACAACCCCCTTCCAACTGCTGAGATGCATCAAGACCAGTATTCCTGGGAAACACCAGAATAATACCATTCCACTGTAGCCCTTATTGGCATCAGAGATAAACTCCTGGTCCCTTCCAAGGAAGGGAATGACTCCAACTTCAGCCCTTGGTGCAAATATCAGTCTTTCGGAAGAAAAAGATGTCATCCCTAGAGTCCCCCTTCATTAATACAGTCTCACTGAAATGCCCTCTCTATTAAAAGAAAGAGAGAGAGAGAGAGAGAGAGAGGAAGGAAAAAAGAAAAAAGAAAGAAAGAAAGAGGGAGGGAGGGAGGGAGGAAGGAAGGAAGGAAGGAAGGAAGGAAGGAAGGAAGGAAGGAAGGAAGGAAGGAAGGAAGAGAAAAAGAAAAAGCAGTGGCTCAAGGGGCTAATGTGCCAGCCACATACACCTGAGCTGGCGGGTTTGAATTCAGCCTGGGCCTGCCAAACAACAATGATGGCTGCAACCAAAAAATAGCTGGGCGTTGTGGCGGGTGCTTGTAGACCCAGGTACTTGGGAGGCAGAGGCAGGAGACTTGCTTGAGCCCAGGAGTTGGAGGTTGCTGTGAGCTGTGATGCCACGGCACTCGACCCAAGGCAACAGCTTGAGGCTCTGTCTCAAAAAAAAAAAGAGAAAATACCTGTCCCCACATCTTAATCTTTATGAACTAAATCCCTAATGTTACATTTCAGAAAGTTTCTCATACTGAAATACTCACACACACAAGTTTCTCTAGGTGAATGAGTGAGCCCTGGACAAGCATCATGAACACCATTTGAAAACAATAGTTCTTGACCTCTAGCTCTAGATCTACTGAGTAAGAAATTCTGTGGGTGGGGCCCAGCAAGCCCTTTAAAGTGAGAGAACTACTGTGCTATGTACTTCTCAGGCCGATTGAAGTCTGAGACCACTGCTCCCCTGACAGGCATCTCCCCACATCTCATTCCTCCTCATTCTCCACCTCACAAGGTGCTTAGTACATGCTGTGAGTAAATGGTACAAGTGAGGAAACGGGCCTCTGAGCCTGTCCTCTATATAAGAAGCAAGGGGATAGGAAAGACCATCTGAGCATACAAATTGACCACAGGGGCCTCCTCTCTACAGTCCCTGACAGAAGAAGCCCACAAGTCTCCCCATGGATAATAGCATAGTTAAGTTTCATTCAATAACTTCCTGTTTAAATTCACAGACTTCAGGATAACCCTCTCACTACATGTACCACACTACCTTCCACACACAAAAGAAAATAAAGAAAAGTCCTGGTCCCTAATAAAAAAGTACCTAGTATCAGGCAGTGCCTATGGCTCAGTGAGTAGGTTGCCAGCCCCATATACCAAGAGTGGTGGGTTCAAACTGTAACAATTAAAAAAAAAAAGTACCTAGTATCTGAGAAGGCAAGAAACATGCAAAACAGGAAATGGAATGCTATTCTATCCTGTGACAGAGGTGCCTTGACTGGGACAGGGTAGGTGCCAGGTAGGACTAGGAGATGTGACCTCTGCCCATTCTGGAAACCAGTCACTGTGGCCACATGTGATCAGAAAAACCAGAGCGTGGAGTCCGAGGAGATACCAGGGAACATGGCAGTGCTTAGGAGCGCAGGCACAGGAGTCGGCTGGACAAACTGAGCAAAGTCAATCTCAGCTTAAATCCTGCTTAGCTGGGCTTGGGCAAGGCACCTGGCTTCAGTGCCTATCTATAAAAACCTCACAGGGTTATGGTGAGAATAAGTCATACAGTAAAGCACTCAGCACAGAGTAAGAACTTGGCATAAATAATAAAATGCTCGATAAATGTTGGCTGCATTATTAATGTGACCATTTGGTAGGCAGATTGAGTGAGTCTCTTGGTGAGATAACACACACAGGGTTTTGTTTATTAATGGGGAAGACAAGACAGGATTGTGTGTTAAATCCCTAAGTTAGACTAGCTATCCATGTCAAAATATATGGAAGCAATTCTTTAGAGATGCACACCTGCCATGGCAATGAACGCAAGATGTAGACCCAGGGCCTACAGTCACTTTGCATCCAGTCCTCTTGTTTACTGTGACATAATTCAGAGACAGAAATGTTGCCCCCAGTGCAACCACTAGCATACTCAAGGGGCACTCTGTGACTGCAGAGTGCAGACAAGACCTCTAAACACAGTGGTTCTCAACCTTCCTAATGCTGCAGCCCTTTAATACAGTTCCTGTGGGTTGTGACCCACAGGTTGAGAACCGCTGTCTTAGCATGATCATAGGAAAGAGTAATTTGTGGAATTTTTTTTAAAAACTCTAGAGAACGTTAAGGAAGATTCCCTACTAGTCTCAGCAACAGTTTTATCCCATGTGGATATTGAATCATATTGAAGGCTTTTTCTTTTTAACACCTAATAAAATAAACACATGGGTTTTCTCCTCTTACTTGTTAAGTACTGTATTTCCTAATGTTGAAACAAATTTGCTTTCTTATGATAAACTTGGTCACGATCCATTACCTTATTCAGGACTTAGGTATCTATATTCATTAGTCCAATCTACCCCAATTTCTTCTGTTGTAGTAAATGTCTGGTTTTGTCTTCAAGTTATATGTCCTTATTCAATGAATTGGGGAAATAAACTTTTGCGATTTTTCTATGACTAGAATCATATATTTCTTGGATATTTGTTATAATTAATCTATAAAGCCATCTTTATTTGGTTATCTTTGTGTGAAAATTTTTTAGTTGGAAACCTGAGTCAGCTCAAGTCATTCTTTTCCTCCAACCCCATTCCACTCTGTGTAAGTCTTTAAAATGGCCCAAGTGGCCCACACAAGTGTCCAGCCTCTCTATAGCCTCTGGAACTACAAATCTTACCATTCTTACCATCACCCCACCCCTACACTCCAGCAACACTGTCCTCCTTCTGTTCCTTAGTCATACCTAGCAAGCCTGCCTCTGACCCTGTTCTTGCTGCTCCCTCTGTTGGAATGTTCCTCCTCAAAGCTAAATGGATTTCAGCTCTTTATTCAAATGCCACCATGTGTGAGGTCTTCCCTGACTATGTTCTAGAAAATAGGAATTCCCTTTTCTACTACACTACTCTCCTTACCTAGTTTCACAGCACTCATAACTACCTGAAAAATATTTGTTTCTTATCTCCCTAAACCAGAACATGAGTTCCATAAGGAAAGAAACTTTGAAGTTTTTTATTGATATCGCCCAGGTATCTAAAAAGTATATGTGTTGAATGAATAACTGAGTAAGCGCAAATGCTTGTATGATCAGCTAGCTATTCTTACATGAAACCCTGGGCTATGGAAAAAGCCACTTGCCTTACCTGGGTAGGACTAGAGCTATCTATCCCTGGGGACATCATGCAGGAAGGTAGCTGCCACAATGAGATGAAAGTTCTGAAGGTCATCCACAGTGGCTAAGAGACACTCACCTCCACACTCTTCAGTGCCAGCACGTTCTCTTCACTCCTCTGAGCCATTTCCACTTTGGGGGCCACACCACAGATACCACAGATCATGTCATTATAATCTCGGACAGTGAGGCACTCAAAAGCCCAATAGCCATTGCACAGTAGCTCCTGCAGCTGATTCAGCTCCTCTGAGGTCACAGTCTTCTCTGCAAAGAAAGGAAGAGTACTGAGAAGGTCAAAGAAAATGACCCTGAAGCCTCTAGGGATGAGGCAGTGGCCCATGAGAACAGTCATTTTGAACCATGACTGACTCTCCCCTAAAAACACTCAAGAGTGCTAATTACTCTTAAGTTTGGGCACCTAGCCTTCCAATGCTCAGCTGGCAGTTGAAGGGTAATCCTATCCAGAGTGATAGCTGCCTTGATCTAAGCATCTACTAGGTGCTGTGGAGAACACCTTAATTCTCACAAAATTCGCCTTAAAAATCAGAAGCTATTACTAGCCCCATTTTATAACCGGAGAAATAGAGGCGCAGAGAATAACTTGCTTAAAATCACACTGCCACTAACTTACTCATGCCTGCATGGCTCTAGTACCTTTGCTCTGCTCCATCTGTCCTCACATCAGGCATGGTAAAGGGGGAGCTGAATTCTGTAGAAACGGAGTGGGAAAAACACGAACAGCCGTAAAGAGGGCAATGGGGAAAAAATTTCTAGACTGTAAGGAGGCAGGGTCCCACCCTTAGGTCTTAGCATCAAACTGAGAACAGGTAGCAGACATCCAGGAAGCTATGGATCCAGAATGAACCTGACACATAGTGAGGCCAAGACATGACCAAACAATCTGCTTCTAAAGTCAGGTATAATCTCACTATGGGTGCTATGATGCATGGAAAGACTCATACTTTCCAAAGTTCCTTTATCATTTGTAAAAATTCAAAAGGAAGAATGCATTAGGAAGTCAAGAATGTCTCTTTTTCAAAATATCAGACTCATTCCTCTAAAGTCCATCACAGAAAATTCTCATGGAACTTAGGCCTAACCTTGGGAAGGAGAGGAAGACAACGTTTACCTGTCTGTTCCTGCACTGACTTGAGAACAACATTGACAGACACTCTGGGGTCCTCTCCAAGCTTGATCTGGTTTCGGATTGCAAAGAGCAAGTCCAAGCTTACTAGCAGCTTGTTTCCCACATTAAAGAGACCTGTAGGTTAAAAAGAGGCAACAAGGTAATTCATGTAACATCATATGCAATGGCAAAAAGTAGAAAACAAACTAGCCAGGCAGTGGTGCACACCTACAGTCCCAGTTATTTGGGAGGATTGCTTGAGCCCAAGAGTTCAAGACCAGCCTGGGAAGTGTAGCGAGACCCTGTCTCTTAAACAAACAAACTCAATGCCCATCAACAGAGGTACAGTTAATTATATTATGGTGCATTCATAAAAAATAAAACTGATCATTAAAAAAAATAAAGTAGTTGCTAAATTGGCCAAAGTAGTTACAAAATAAAGTAGATGTAACTGTTCTGACAGAGTTGTCCATAATACACAAATGAAAAAACAAATAAAATGTGTAAAGTACATTCTTCCTCTCCCCTCAGTAAAAACAGAAACATTTCTCCAATACCCAGTTTAGTCCTTAGGCTCAAAGGTAGATACTCTTCCTCTACACCTCATAAAATTGTACCTGAGCATCTTTTAGTCCAGGAGTGGGTAAGAGATGTAATAAAAGCTATAAAATCACCCCTACACCAAATCCTGGAATTAAAAAAAAAAAAAAAAAAAAATCAAAGGAATAACTGTATGTACTAGAGATAGGGTCTTGCTCTGTTGTCCAGGGTGGAGTGCAGCAGTGCAATCACAGCTCACTGTAGTCTCAGACTCCTGGACTCAAGCAGTCCTCCTGCCTTAGTCTCCCAAGAAATTATGACTAAAACTATTAATAAAAAGTTTCAATAAAAATTAAATTAACAAAAAGTAAAAACACCTTGGTGTCCCTAAAATCACCTTATAGAAATTTAAAATACAACTGATAAACTGAGAGAAAACTCTGTCAACTAAAAAGTTCCAAGAATGGAAATGTTCACAATAGAGAAAACACCCATTAAGGACCACAAATAATGATGATGATGATAATTAAAGAAATGCAACAATAAATGATATAAATTTTTACTTATCAAATTGACAAACTTAAAAACAACTATAATACTGAGGAATTCTCAGAAGATGATCAACTAGTAGCAACCCTCAGCAGAGGCTCCTGACCAGAGGGAGAAAAACTGGACAGAATCGAACTCTATGAAGCCAAAAGTGGGACCTAAGCCAAGAAGTAAGTTTTATAAGCTGTGACTCCAAGAAAAAGCATTCAAGGAAACAAATTTCAGATACAAAGCCTATCAACTAGAGGATGGGAGACCCCTCCCCCAAGCAGGAGGCCCGCTGCAGGCTCTCTGTGAGCAAACAGGCAACAAAAGACCTCTAATTTTACCTCACCGGAAAGAGCCTCTAACTACCGGGTCTCTTTCTCCAGGGAGGTCCCACTTATGAACCTAGACATCATCCCACCAGGCATAAAATTTAACAAATATTTCCCCCCCCATTCTAAACTCCGAGTGCACCCTTCCCCACTCGCATGGCAGTCTGAAGTTCTTCCCCCTGCAGAGTGCAGTGTTTGGTCTTTTCCTGAGAGATGTGGGCATAGCGTGGACCTCCGAACATCAGGATGGAATCTGTGACTACTGGGGAAGAAAGAGGGTGAGGGAAGAAAGGGACACTCAGCAGGAGAAGGAGCAGTCCCCTGGTTATGACTTTGCCCTGCCAGTTGTGGTGTTGACCCTCGGGCTGGGTCTGGCAGGAGGTGGTGCAGAACCCTCAGCTCTGATGGCGCCGGCAAGCAGTAGAGTGGTTGGCCGGTGTATACTGAGTTAGGTGAGCAGGGCTGGTCCACGACTCAAACTTGGCCTGCAAGCAGAGGCTTACCAGGTGTGGTCCCTGAATCCAACAGAGCTGGCAAACCTCAGGGTGTGGCCTGAGACCTGCAGGCAAGGGCGTGGTCCCCTAACTACAACTGGGCTGGCGAGCAGAGGCTTGCCGCATGTGGAGTGAGACTGGTGGGTGGGGGCATGGTTTCCTGATTCTAACTGGGCTGGCGCAGAAAAGCAGACACCAATGTGGACTGAGTCTGGTGGACAGGAGTGTGGACCTGACTCCAATTGTGCTGTTGGAGACTTGGATCCCTCTGTTCAGCAGGGTTTGTACTGCCAAAGACAATTTGACTGGAACTCATGTCTGGGACTATCCACCCAGAGACACTCTGAGGTTGATCTTCGAAGTTCTGCAGCAGATCTGAAGAGAACTGAAGGGTGGGGGCAGGGCACCGCAGTTGTCTGTATCTCTCCACAGTTGAGATTTAAACCTAATGCTGTGGCTTCTTAGGATAGAATAGAGGTTGGCTGATTGCAAAATGGAGCCAGCTTGCGCTATCTCACCAAGTAGGTCCTCAGAGTCTCCGGCCAAAACTCTGAAAGGGGCCTTTTGTAAGGTTGTAGGGGATGAGCCACAATTACAAAGCCTAGTGCTTTGGTTAGGGGCTGATTATCTCTGTTACCTGGGAACCCCAATTCAATCCCACCCTACCAGTTCTAATAACCAAATGGTAGAAAATAAACATGGTGCAGAACCAACAGAAGAACTCTGGCAACATAGATAACCAGAGTAGATCAACCTCCCCCCCTCACCCCCAAAAGGAATGACAAAGGAGATACAACTGAGGATGCCATGCATAGACAAATGGCTAAAATGTCAGAAGCTGAATCCAGAATATGGATGGCAAATAAGATGAATAGAATGAAAGAAAAGTTAGAAATTGAAATCCAAAGAGTAGTTCTAAAGTTGTCTCAAGATATTAATGAATTCAAAGACAAAGTCACCAAAGATATGGACACAATGAGAAAAGAGATAGCAAAGCTCAAGGAAATGAAAAAGTTATTTGAGGAGCTCCAAAATACATCAGAATCTCTCAGTAATAGAGTCACCCAGGTGGAAAAAAGGATCCTCTGAAATTGAAGACAAAGTTTTCCCTGAGAAAGTTATAGGTTTACTTACAGGTTTACAGAAGACCAAACTTTCGTCTTCTAGGAATTTTTGAAGGAGAAGAAGATGGTCCTAAAGGTATAGATGCTCTACTCCAAAGGATTTTATGGAGGAGAATTTCCCAAGCAATGTAAGAGATACAGAACTTCAGATAGTAGACAGTTTCAGAACCCCATCAAGACTCAATTCAAATAAAGCATCTCCTAGACACATTGTGATTTACTTTGCCAAAGTTAAGATGAAGGAGAGAATTCTGCAAGCAGCCAGACATAAGGAAAGCATTACCTCCCTACAAAGGGAGAAATATCAGAACGGCTGCAGATCTCTCAGCTAAATGTTTCAAGCCAGAAGATGGTCATCAACCTTCAATCTCCTAAAACAAAACAACTTTCAGCCTTTCAGGATCCTGTGTCCAGCTAAGTTTCATTTGTGATGAAGAAATCAAATACTTTAATGACATACACATGTTGGAGAAATTTGCCACAACTAAACCAGGTCACCAGGATATTCTCAGACATGTCCTCCACAATGACCAGCACAACGCCCTACCATCAAAGGAAACTCATTCAGAAACTTTTGAAGAAAACTCAACCTCCACGGTGGTGAAATGATTAAAAATGTCCACTGGACATTCCAAAAAAAAAAAAAAAAAAAAAAAAAAATGACACCCAAAGAACTACCAGGCTTATCAATTCTCTCAATTAATGTGAATGGTTTAAACTGTCTTCCAAAGAGGCACATGTTGGCTGACAGGATACGTAAACTCACACCAGATATCTGCTGCATTCAAGAATCTCATCTTACCTTTAAGGATAAAAATCCTTAAAGGGTGAAGGAACAGACATCTATAATACAGGCAAATGAAAATCAAAAAAGCAGAAGTTGCAATATTATTTGCAGATACAATTGGCTTTAAAACAACAAAGATAAAGAAAGATAAAGGATGGTCACTACATGTTTGTCACAGGAAACACCCAACATGAAGATATTTCGATAATCAACATTTATGCACCCTACCAGAATGTTTCTCAAATTAAAGCAAACCCTAACGGGTATAAACACCTTGCTATTTCCTGCACTATAATAGTTAAAGATTTTAATACCCCTTTGACAGTTCTAGATAGATCCTTTCTTTAGATCCTCCTTTTAGAAGAAACTAAATAAATATTAGACTTAAACCTGACCCTAGAGCAAACGAACTGAACAGACCTCTACAGAATAATTCCCCCTAATAAAACTGAACATACATTCTTCTTAGCAGCCCACAGATCATCCTCCAAAATAGATCATATCCTAGGACACAAATCTAACCTCAGCAAATTTAAAAGAATAGAAATTATTCCTTGTATCTTCTCAGACCACCATGGAATAAAAGTTGAACTCAACAGTAACAAAAATCTTCATACTCAAACTAAGTCATGAAACTAAATAACCTTAGGCTGAATGATAGCTAGGTCAATGATGAGATTAAAAAGGAAATCACCAGGCTCAGCACCTCAATGGGCTAAGGCGCCAGCCACGTACACCTGAGCTGGGTTCGAATCCAGCCCGGGCCCGCCAAACAACAATGACAACTGCAACCAAAAAGTGGCCGGGCGTTGTGGCGGGTGCCTGTAGTCCCAGCTACTTGGGAGGCAGAGGTAGGAGACTTGCTTGAGCCCAGGAATTGGAGGTTGCTGTGAGTTGTGATGTCACAGCATTCTATCCAGGTGACAGCTTGAGACTCTGTCTCAAAAAAAAAAAAAAAAAGTACAAAATAGTTGTCTGTCAGACTTCTCATTCATTCTCAATTATAGCTAATTAGATAAATGGTTCTCTGGTTCAATTAGGTACTTTTTGCCCATTTTTCTGAAGGAACTTTTTATCTTTCAAGTTAATTGGAAAGAGTTACCTGGAAGAAAAAAAAATTTTTTTTTTTTTTTGACAGAGTCTTCATTTTGTTGTCCTCCATAGACTGCTGTGGCATCAGAGCTCACAGCAACCTCCAACTCCTGAGCTTAAGCGATTCTCTTGCTTCAGCCTCCCGAGCAGCTGGGACTACAGGCACCTGCCACAATGCCAGGCTATATTTTGTTGCAGTTTGGCTGGGGCCGGGTTTGAACCCGTCACCCTTGGTATATGGGGCCGGCACCCTACTCACTGAGCCAGAGACGCCGCCCTGGAAGAAAATTTTTTTATTTAGGGGTAAACATAAAACGTATCATTAAGTTTTATAACCAAAGGAAAGTACCATTTTGCACTTTTCATTCTAAAACTTTGTTGTCTTAAAAGTCATTGAATGTTGAAATAAAGTTTGTACGGTAATAGGAACATTCACGTCCTCAGAAATAAGGTTGACTAAAAATAGAGGTTTTTTTAGTAATATGGATGATCAACACATATACTTCATTGTATCCCAATAGTAGAAAATTAATTTAACAAAAACTGGTTACGAATTAGCCTACTTTCTGAAGAGCTGTAACCCTGAGTTTGGCAAGATCTCAAAGTATATCTCTCAAGTACCTGAGTTTGCCCTCATGGGAATATTATTTGTTAGCATAACCAGTTTTGCAGAGTCTAAACTAGCATCCATTCTGTTAAGCTCTTTAGGGAATTACTCAAAAAAAAAAAAAAAAAAAAAAAAGATAATAAAATGACACAGTTGAACTATATTGGCTACTATGGTGTGGATTATCTTAAAATCTTGGAATAAATGACTTTTCTATTTTTTTTCTTATTTTCCAGAATACTTTGCATTTAAAATTTAGATCTTCTTACATGGAAGAGGTCAAATCCAGTTATAGCAAAACACCTTTACAGCAGAGGCCATATAACCAAAAAGTCCACAAAGGCCCAACCCAGTGGATCATTTACTTCAATGATGTTCAGTACAAAATTCCACTGCCACTAAAGACTTTGGAAAGTCCCTTTTAAGTTGTAACAG
>CAUYON010049505.1:0-37577 GCA_963573935.1 Arctocebus calabarensis
TGCGAAGGCAAAAAGTGGAAACCTAATAAACACATCTGTATGTAAAAATAAATAAATAAAAGAAAAAAATTGAATAAATTCTAATTGGAATCACTCTATATGCATACTCATATTTATAAAAGCATATATACACATGTACACACATAAGCAGCCATGATTTTTTTATATATGTATTCAAATACTCAGTATACATACATGCATCTCAACCTCCAACTCCTGGGCTTAGGCGATTCTCTTGCCTCAGCCTCCCCAGTAGGTGGGACTATCAGCACCTGCCACAATTCCTGACACTATCTTTTGATGCAGTTTGGTGGAGACTGGGTTCGAACCAGCCACCTTCGGCATATGGGGCCGGCGCCCTACCCACTGAACCACAGATGCCACCCAATAAATGTACACTTACATATGTATTCGAATACACAGTATACATACATGCATATTATACATCTTAGATAAAAACAAAGAAATTTAATGAGTTTTAAAATAGTGACTTAGTAATTGCTAAAATTGCATGAATGGGGAATAGGGGTGAGCAAAGAACTTTAAAACACTGTTTAACTTTTCCCTTAATAAAATGCATAATGGCATGAAAGGAGTTAATACTTTATTGTTCAGACCTGAACTGCTCCTGATTTATTCAAATCATTCTTGATTTTATATATTTTATATATGTATTTTTATATACATGAAAAATATTGCCTCATTCCCATTTTTCCAATTAAACTGTATTCTTATTTGAGTAAGTTTAGAAATCACCATTCTTCATCTGGTCTTTCCAAATAAATGCTAAAAAGTTAATCACTTTCTTATTAATACTGCATTAGTCTAGTATATATATTTTGTGTTTTTCTTTCCAAGCAATATTACATTTATTTTGTACATTTGTATATATGAATTCCTTGAAGGCAGAAATGGTCTTACTTCTATCTATTTCTAACATGTTACATGGCACATAGATGCAAATAATCAATGTCTATTAAAAATATCTCCTGAAGATTAATAAGTGGAGAGGTTTAGTTTTTCTTTGTTTTATATCTGAATTTTTATTACTATTGTTTCACAGAGTCATTTTTTTCTACTGAAAAAAGTAGTAATTTTTTCATAATGTTATTTAAATTTCCCTGAAAAAGGAATCAGTATTTGAAAACTCTCTAAACCAACAATCAAAAAGCAAGCCATAAAATCTTTCAAAATTCAGTTAACTTTAGTTCAGTGCACTTAGTATATAGATGTGGATCATGAGGAAAAAGCAAAGCTGTTGGGGTATTAACTTTGAGCAATGGCATCTGAAAAAAAGTAGCTGATGAGGAGAGGGTTTGAAAGCAGAAGAACTGCTGGTCAACCTAAAGCTAAAACTTAAATTAGCTTAAATTATTTAAGTGAACAACTGAAATTTGAAAAAAAAATAGATATCACTAGATAAGATCGACTTTTATATAAATTGGAGTAAAAGAAAATATACTTTATCACTTAAAGATGCTAGGTTCGGATATTCAACCAAAACTTTGGGGAAGGAAATCGTCTGGATTTAAGAATATCCCTAGGAAAGTCTCCAGTGATTGTTCTCAGCAATTATTTTACTTTTAACTTTTGTTTTATTTAATGCATTTATTCCCCAATGCTATGACTGAAATACAATTTATCTTCACCAACACTCAGGCTGAGGCTTCATTCCCAATGTGGAGGTGCTGGGAGTTTGAATCTTTGAGAGGTAATTAGCTAAGAGGGATCAATGCCTTTCCCTCAGATGTAAATTCTCACTCTCAGGGGGCTGGGTTAACCTTTTCTTATGTTTGTTTAGGCTTGGTTCCCTTTCTGTTTCTCTTCCACATTTTTGAGGCAGCTGGATGTCCCTACCAGAAGCAGTCAGACATGGCCACTCAGCTTTGAACTTCCCAGTCTGGAGAATCATGAGCTAATAAATAACTTGTCTTTATCCATTACCTAATATTGGGCATTCCATTGTAACCACAGAAAAACTTATAAAAGCTTAAAATAGTTGCTAAATCACTTAGAACTACAGATGAGTTAAGCCCTCTTTCCCTTAAGCATTTGGTTCATGGGATAGTTTCTCTATAGTGTCAATGAATATTGAATATTCTGTGCTATTAAAAGGGTCTTATTACTAATGGGTAGCCTCCTACAAAGAAGAAACCACCTTTGGCACAAAGTGTACTTTTGTCAAGATCCTACCTCTGCTCTACCTCTAACTTTAGTTTCCTCATTGACATTGGGGAAAAAAAAACAGTATATCCTATCTCACAGGAGTTTTATGATATTAAATGAACTGAGGTGTGAAAAGTTCACAGACATGGTAGGTGCTTCAAAACTGGTAATTTATCTATTCTCTAAAGTTACTTCAGTGTTCATATAAGCTTGATTTTATACTGTCCCTATTATATTAATTTCTGTTGATAGTAACAGGAGGAATAGCTGCTAAAATGGGTCTTCTAGAAGATTTTGCAGCCATGATTTTTAATTAGATGTTTTATCATATGATTTTCATTAACCCATAGGCAATAGCTAACATGGCACAAAAAGAGATTAAAAAAAAATTGCACTTTAGAACTTGGCCTATCTTGCTGTTGTTTGAACCCTGAAGCTGCCCTATAAACTAGCCTAGCTAGTATTATGAAGAGTAGTAAAGAAGTAGCCCCAAATTTTTCATCTTCTAGGGTGACATAAAAATCTAGCAGCCAGATGTATGAGTGAGGTCGCCTGAAACCAAAGAGCCTTTAGTCAACCTGTCAGCTGATGGCAGAAACATGAACACTCTCTACTGTGTCTGACCCAGATAGGAAGAACCACTCAGCTGAGTCCAGACTGGTGCCAACCTGCCCAATTTTGAGGCAAACACATGGTTGCTCCTTTAGGTTGTTTGCTGTCTGATAATGATTTACTCCTCAACATATCTTTAATGTATTTATTGAAGGGGTGAAGACATAATATGAAAAAAAGAAAGAATGAGGAAAAGAGATGATGGAAAGAAAAAAGAGTATGAGAGAGAAAAGATGAACGGGAAGAAGGAAGAATTTCTTTCCTGGATCTTGACATTTTATTAAAAATGAGCAGAATGTGTTTTGCCATCATTTTCTACTTGTTCACTGAATAAATTAGCATTGCAATACAGAAATGCCAAATACATTAATTTAGGGGGGTGGAGATGATAACTGAGGAAGAAAAGACTCTAGAAGAGCACCTTAGAAAGGCTTTGTTTTAAATACACCAAGAATATGATTTAACATTTAAGAACATTTAGTATCATTAAGTAGCATGGATAACTTACCCCATTCATCTAGGAACTCAGTGACAAAACTGAATGTCACGGTAATAATGGAAAGAGCAGTATGCCAATCGGTGCAATATTAATCTTCAAGAGAGCACAGAAATTGGAAGAAAGATGAACTGTACTGGGACATGAGTGCATACATTTCCTGGATTGATATCTGATACATTTCAACTTTCTCCAGGGTAACGTGGCATTACAGAAGGCACCTAAAAGGAAATTCATATGACTCCATAGCATGCTTTGTAAGCAACTAGTTACTTGGTTTCCACACCAAGAAAAAAAAAATATTGCTTTAAAATATAGCTTTGCACGTCATGCAGTGCGTCTTGGCAGACTAAAAGAGGAGAATGATGTTTAGTTTGCATCAAATGAAAGACTGCAAACAACAGAAATTGTTAATTTGAAGTGGCTTTTCTCTTGGGATAATGGGGTGCTGTAAATAAAAATTAGTCTAATTTGCAGCACTTGGCTGTTGTCTCAGTCCTACCCTCATTTAAAATATACAAAACAAGGTTAAAAATGCCGGAAAATGAGAACATAGGTTGAGCAAATTTCATCAAATTAATAGTTTTCCAATAATTTTGATAGAATTTGTACTATTAAAATTATATTCAACTTGAAATGGTTATAGCCAAAGACTATGTAATTATTTTAACACGTTGCTGTTATTTTTAAAATATATTGGTTAGAATTGCTATGAGAGCCATACATTCATATTCTATACTATTCACCAGTTAACTAGAGAAAAAGACTGCTTCATAATCCCACGTAAGTGAACATGTGTATCAATATTGATGGGAGTAAAGGTGAGAATAATTTTTCAGTTACCTCTCACCAGGCATAAAATAGGCTCTTCAGGTAGTAAGAATATGTAGTTTGGGGCACCTGTGACTCAGCAAGTGGGGCGCCGACCCCATATACTGAGGGCTGCGGGTTCAAACCCAGCTCTGGCCAAACTGCATCAAAAATTAGCTGGGCACTGTGGCGTGCACCTGTAGTCCCACCTACTTGGGAGGCTGAGGCAAGAGAATCACTTTAGCCCAAGAGCTGGAGGTTGCTGTGAGCTGTGACTCCACAGCACTCTACCGAGGGCGATAACATGAGACTCTGTGTCCACAAAAAAAAAAAAATTTATTAGTAGAATTTTCACAGAAAATGAAAACATTTTTGTGACCTACGGCCTGGTACAGATTTCTAAATATAATTTTGAAAGCACAAACCAATAAGGAAAAACATCTACAAATGTTATTACATGAAATGTAAGGATGTTATATTTACATTTAAGAAGTGACACTGAAGACAAAGTTAATAGACTGCTAACAGAATAAGAGAAGATACTTGCAAAGTCAAAATCTGGTAAGAGATTAACACTGAGAATCTCTCAAATAGCAACACGAAAAACGTAACGACCACATACAGAAATGGATGGGTCTCACGAACAGCCAGTTATTTTATTTTTTGCAGTTTTTGGCCGGGACTGGGTTTGAACCCGCCACCTTCAGCATATGTGGCTGGCACCCTACCCCTTTGAGCCACAGGCGCTGCCCTATTTTATTTTATTTTTTTTAGAGACTGTCTCACTTTATCACCCTCGGTAGAGTGCTGTAGCGTCATAGCTCACAGCAACCTCCAATTCCCGGGCTTTGGTGAATCTCTTGCCTCAGTCTCCAGAGTAGCTGGAACCACAGGCGCCAGCCACAAGGCCTGGCTATATTTTTTTGCAGTTTGACTAGGGCCAGGTTTGAACCCGCCACCCTTGGTATATGGGGCCGGTACCCTACCCACTGAGCCACAGGCGCCACCCATGAACAGCCAATTAAAAAATAGGAAAGCAGAAACAGCGTGCTGAGAAAGAAATTTTTAAGATCATCAGTAACCAGAAATGTAATGTTTTTTTGTTTGTTTTTGTTTTTGTTTTTTGAGACAGAGCCTCAAGCTGTCACCCTGGATAGAGAGCTGTGTCACCACAGCTCACAGCAACCTTCAATTCCTGGGCTCAAGTGAGTCTCTTGCCTCCGCCTCCCAAGTAACTGGGACTACAGGCTCCTGCCACAACGCCAGGCCATTTTTTGGTTGCAGCCGTTATTGTTATTTGGCGGGCCCGGGCTGGATTCAAACCCGCTAGCTCAGGTGTACATGGCTAGCGCCTTAGCCCGTTGAGCCACAGGCGCCGAGCCGAGAAATGTAATGTTTTAAAAAATAAGGTAACACTTTGCACCCTTTAAACTGGCCCAAATTAGAAACCTGCATGATAACAAGTGTTGGCAGGGCAAAAATGCAGAGATATAGTAACCTCACACATTGTAGCTGTTTTGAAGAGTAAGCTGTCATTCTTTAGGCCAATAAAGCATATGTTTTGTTGCAGAAGCATTTCACTTATGTATCTAGAAAGGCCTTACTCAATTTATGAAAGGCCATGTAAAATATTCACCAAAGTATTTATGGTGTCAATGGTGGGGAAAGTAGATAGGCAAAATACAGTGGAGGCATGGCACTGAAAACTCTATGACAGGTAGACATAATGAGTTAGAAATAGCATTGTAGTAGTTTGCTAGAGCCATCACTATAAATACCACATACTGGGTGGTAAGAAACAAAGAAATTTATTTTCTTACAGTTCTGGAGGCTAGAAATCCAAAATAAGGTACTGACAGGGCCGTGTTCTAAAATCACTATGATAACATTTTATTGTAGAAGTAACCATAGCATTACTAATACCTGCTGACAGTATAAATTTTGAAAGTTCCCAAGGCATTCCTGTTCGTGATTAAAATACTGGCCTGAAATCTTGGCACTCTAGGAGGTGGGGGCATGTGGATCTCCTGAGCTCAGGCATTCCAGACCAGCCTGAGAGGCCCCTTTAGTCTCAGCTACTCAGGAGGCGGAGGGAACAGGATCCCTTAAGTCCAGGAATTTGAGAGGTTGCTGTGAGCTATGATGTGAACAGCACTCTACCCAGGGCAACAGAGTGAGCCTCTGTCTCAAAAAAAATTTTTTTTTAAAAAAGTGAGAAAATATAAACAAAAAGTTCAATTTAATATAGTTAAATACCTATTTTTTTCTTTGTTGCTTCTAAATTTTCTGTTTTGCTTGAGAAAATCTTCCCAATCTCAAGTGTGTACATATATTCTGTGTTTCCTATGAATAGTTTGGTTTGATATCATTTAAACCTTGAATTCAGTTAGTTGGAATTCATTCTTGAATGTAGTATGAGCTCTGATTCTTCAGAAAAATTATTTGTGTAACATGATAGCAATAGAATGAGCAAAGATCTGAATAGAAAATGGAGAGAGATGAATTGTCAATAAATAAGTGAAAACCTCAATCTCCATAGCAGGCAGGAATTACAAATTAAAGGAATAATGAATTACCATGGTAGCAAAAATTATATCCAGTATAGGTGAGGATATGGTATGTCATTGCTGGTGAGGAATTTAGCATTATCTACTAATTAAGCTTACTTTGGGGCTCTGGCCTACTGATAAAAAAATAACGAAATGTAAGGGTTAAGTGTGAAAGGACGATCATCGTAGCGTTCGTTACAGCTTTAAAAATCTGCAAGTAATCTAAATAACTGCTAGGAAAGTTTGAATAAATTATGGTTCTTACCTGTTTTATGGAATAATATGCATCTGTTATAAAGAATGAGTGAAATCTGCAACTTTTGTCTGGGATTGTGCCCATTTTATGTAGAAAAAAATCAAGAGTTATTATCCCATTGTTGTAAAAATAAACAAATGAAACTGATGCGGTGGCTCACGCCTATAATGCTAGCGTTGGAGGCCGAGACAGCATCATTTGAGCTCTGGATTTGGAGAGCAGCCTGAGGAAGAGTGAGACCATCTGTCTCTACTAAAAAGTAGAAAAAATTAGCTGGGCATTGTGGTGGGTGCCTGTAGTCTTAGCTACTCTGGAGACAGGCAGGAGGATTGCTTGAGTCGAGGAATTTGAGGTGGCTATGAGCTAGATGGCTGCTACAACATTCTATCCCGGGCAACAAAGTAAGACTCTGTTTCCAAAAAAAAAAGAGAAAATAATGAACAAAGTAAATAAACAAGGGACATCACTGTATCTGTTGATAAAGCTTATGATAGATAGGTAGGTGTTTGCCTATTTGGTGTGAATATAGGTAATAGTAGAGAACGCAACCAGGCTGTAAACTTTGGCTACTATGAGGAGAATGGAATTTGACCAGAAGTGTTTTTTTGGAAAATGAGAGTGGTGGCATTTCTTTTATAGCATTTTCTTGTTCCATCTGTTTTCAAAACGTGTATGACTTTTGGTAATTACAAAATTAATAACACTTGTAAAATACAGATAAGCAAAAATAATAAAACACTCCAAACCCTATTAATATTCATTGGTTAATATCATGATATATCCTTTCATTTATATAAAATTGGATTCTTACTATACATAGTAAGAATGGCTTTGTAACCAGTTCTTAAATTTTTCATAATAATGTATTTTCAAGTTAGTAATTTTTCATATATATTATAATTTGTCTTGGTTGAATTCTGTCTTCAATTTAAATCTTTTTTAGTCAGTTAGAGATGTATAGCCTGGCAGCAAGATCATTACAGTCACATCTTTTTCTTCAAATGGATTTCTAGAAGTAGAATTGCTGATTTTAAGCTTTTGTGTTTTCTTTTCTTTCTTTTTTTTTTTTTTTTTTTGTAGAGACTAGAGTCTCACTTTATCGCCCTCAGTAGAGTGCCGTGGCATCACACAGCTCACAGCAACCTCCAACTCCTGGGCTTCGGCAATTCTCTTGCCTCAGCCTCTCCAGTAGCTGGGACTACAGGCGCCCACCACAACGCCTGGCTATTTTTCTGTGCTGCATTTCAGCCGAGGCCGAGTTTGAACTCGCCACCTTCGGTATATGGAGCCAGTGCCCTACTTTGATGAGCCACAGGCACCACCCTGTTTTCTTTTTCTTTAAGAAAAAGTTTTTGACATATGTTGCCAAAATTTTTTTTCAGAATTATTTTGTTGGCTTACCTTCTTTCAGCAGTGGGTGAGAATGAAGGTTCCTTACATCTTGGTCAGCCTGGGTATTATTATTATCATTATATTTGCCTCTGCAAATTAGATAGAAAATTTGCTTTGATTTGCATATCTCAGACCAGTGATTCTCCGTTTGTTGGTTTTAGGGTCCTTTCTATAGAACTTTTGGGTTGAGTTACATCTATTGATACTTTACTAGAAGTTAAAACTGAGATTTTTCTGCAGAAGAATGGGCTCAAAAAAACTGAGATACTAAAGTATATTTTGATTCATTAAAAAATATTAATAAACTCACTATGTATCAACATGTTCTTTTTATGAAAAATAAGTACATTTTCCAAAACAAGTATGAGAAGAGTAGCATTGTTTTGCAAATTTTAGTATCTGTTGGCTGGAAGATAGCTGGTTCGCATACTCTGCATTCAGTTGTTGGTCGTTTGGAAAACACTGTTTTACTTATGTACCAAATGTTGACACATGTACCTGGGACTACAGGCACCTGCCACAACACCCAGCTAGTTTTTCTATTTTTGTTTTTATTCATTTATTTATTTATTTTGCAGTTTTTGGCCTGGGCTGGGTTTGAACACACCACCTCTGGTATATAGGGCCAGCGCCCCACTCCTTTGAGCCACAGGCCTCTTTTTCCATTTTAGAGAGATAGGATCCTGCTCTTGTTCCAGCTCATGAGCTCAAGCAGTCCACCCGCCGTGGCCCCCCAGAGTGCTAGGATTACAGGCATTAGCCATTTGTTACTGTTTCTCATCAGAAAGTCTAAGTGTTGGGAAGTTGTCAGGCTCTCACTGGGAATTCAAGTTTTCCGAAAATTGACCTTTCAAGTAAAAGCAGAGGTATTCGCTATATACTTCACATTTAGTCACATAAAATACTGTAAAGATGTACTCAAGCGTTGAGATTTAGCAAAATAATCTTTAATAAACAAGAACATTCTGTGTTTGTTTCTTTTTTTGAGACAGAGCTTCAAGCTGTCATCCTGGGTAGAGTGAGATGGCGTCATAGCTCACAGCAACCTCTAACTTTTGGGCTGAAGCAATCTACTTGCCTCCTTTTTTCTATTTTTTTTTTTTTTTTTGAGACTGAGTCTCACTATGTTGCCTTTGGTTGAGTGCTATGGCACCACAGCTCCCAGCAACCTCAAAATCTTGGGCTTAAGCGATTCTGTTGCCTCAGTCTCCCAAGTAGCTGGGACTACAGGTGCCCACCACAACACCTGCCTAGTTTTTTGTTGTAGTTGTCATTGTTGTTTGGCAGGCCCAGGTTGTATTCAAGAATCCACCAGCCTCGGTGTATGTGGCTGGTACCCTTTTCCGCTAAGCTACAGGTGCCAAGCCCTCCTTCTCCTTTGTTATTTGCTTTCAAATATCTATTATAATGATTTTGGAATTTAGAAGTTACAGAGTTTTATGTATTCACTTTAGGATTTCTTTCTTAGAGTCATGGTTTTTGTTTCTTTGGCTCCTTGTTTGGGCTCTCTTCTTTCCAAGAGTATATCAATATGTTCAGCTATGTTTTCTTTTTGACCTTTTACTATTTACATTTTAGTTATCTGTCTGGAACTAATTTAGGCATTAATTTTGAGCCAGAAATCTAACAGTAGTTTTCCAACTATTCCAACACTTACCTATATCATCTATTTTATTTATAATTTATCATCTAATTTATTTATAATTTTTTTTATTTCTAGATTCAGATACTTTTTTGTCTTTTTTTTTTTTTTTTTTTGAGACAGAGCCTCAAGCTGTCACCCTGGACAGAGTGCTGTGGCATCACAGCTTACAGCAACCTCCAATTCCTGGGCTCAAGCGAGTCTCTTGCCTCCACCTCCCAAGTAGCTGGGACTGCAGGCGCCCGCCACAATGCCTGGCCATTTTTTGGTTACAGCCGTCATTGTTGTTTGGCGGGCCCGAGCTGGATTCAAACCCGCCAGCTCAGGTGTACGTGGCTGGCGCCTTAGCCTGTTGAGCCTGTTTTGTCTTTTAAAACAAAGAAGTTACATGTTGTTAGGGAGCTGATTTTTTTTTTTTGCAGTTTTTGGCCAGGGCTGGGTTTGAACCCACCACCTCCAGCATATGGGGCTGGCACCCTACTCCTTTGAGCCACAGGCGCTGCCTGGGAGCTGAGTTTTGAACAGAATAAAAACTTGCAGAAAAAGTAGTAGACCTTTTAGTTTTTTTTAATTCAAACATATTAGAGGGCTAAAATTTGAAAACAAAAGTTGTGTGGGAGAAACTAGAAATTGTAATGCATTCTCATGACCAAGCACAGTATGTATCTGTGTCCGCAAAGGGGACTTAAAGAAAAATTCAGTCTAGACATTAGTTTTTATAGCTCTGTCTGGGCTGGTTATATCAGTTAGTTACATTAAAACTAGTGATAATAAAGCCAGGATCTAAGGTTTGCAGTTTATTGGACAGTAAATTCATAGCAGGAGAAACACTTCATTTTAGTTCTTACTGTTGTGCCCAGAACACGTAATCCCCAAAGACCACCAGGGAGACAAACTCGATGCAAAAGCAAAAGAGCCTTTATTCAAGCTTGAGCCTAGGCCCTCAGTTTACCCGTCACAGTGGGAGTGTGCTGAGGACCCCGACCCCTGGGTTGCTGGGGGTTTTATTGTGGTTACTAGCAGAGTAGGGGATTTCTGGGCTGTGGCGAGTATGATTGGCTACTTTAGATACTTTTTACGCCTATTAGTTGGGCTTATATCAGGCAGTTGTTTTTTGGCTCGGGCTGCTATCTTGCGGGAGGGGTGAGCACCCTGCTTGGCCTTGATAGACTGAAAATGGGCGGTTTGTTACAAAATGGAGTTACTCTTGCTCTTTTCCTTATGACTTAACATCTTGACTTCTTCAGAGAAAGCATAGGTATCTTAGTGGAAATTATTATTACTTCTGAAGTAATTAAAAGATAACTCATGTTCCTTTTTTTTTTCTTTGAGACAGAGTCTCACTTTGTTGCCCTCAGAGTGTGGTAGTGTCATAGCTCACAGCAACTTCTTGGGCTCAAGCGATTCTCTTGCCTCTGCCTCTGGCTCCTACCACAATGCCTGACTATTTTAGAGATGAGGTCTTGCTCTGGCTCACGCTGGTCTTGAACCCATGAGCTCAGGTGATTGATCCACCCACCTCGGCCTCCCAGAGTGGTAGGATTACAGGCGTGCAGCAACCACCACACAGGGCCACATTTTTCTTTTTTTGTTGCACCTTAAATATCACTTTGACAGACTTCAACTCCTCTCTCCGAAGTTGATGCTGTTGAGATCATGTAATTATTTTTTACCTTCCCCACCCCTACAAATTTTTAATTATTTTAGTTGAGAGAAAGTAATTCACTTTTTAAGGTGACCAAACATTTTATAGGTAGTCATCTTGAAACTAGATGCTATTGGCAATGTGTTATTTAATTTTAAGCATTTATGATTTGCATTTTAATTAACTTTTTCTTAATTTCCCTATTTGTCACATGTAAACACATTTCAACTATGGAAGTACTCTGAGGTCTTTTTTTTTTTAGAGGCAGTCTCACTTTATCGCCCTCAGTAGAGTGCTGTGGCATCACACAGCTCACAGCAACCTCCAACTCCTGGGCTTAGGCGATTGTCTTGCCTCAGCCTCCCCAGTAGCTGGGACTACAAGCGCCCGCCACAACTCCCGGCTATTTTTCTGTTTTGCAGTTCAGCCAAGGCCAGGTTTGAATCCGCCACCTTCGGTATATGGGTCCTGTGCCCTACTCGATGAGCCACAGGCCCCACCCCTGTGAGGTCATTTTTAATATCACTCTGTCTAATGAGGACAGTCTTGATTTTTAAGGTTCTCCAGAAAGAAGACATAAATAAAACAACTGATTATCAAGATGTCTAGTAACTTTCATAGTGGTATGAATGTGTTGAACAGTATATTGTTTGTTTTTTTGTTTGTTTGTTTGTTTTTGAGACAGAGCCTCAAGCTGTCACCCTGGATAGAGTGCCATGGCATTACAGCTCATAGCAACCTCCAATTCCTGGGCTCAAGCGAATTGAGCCTCCGCCTCCCAAGCAGCTGGGACTACAGGCACCCACCACAACGCCCGGCCATTTTTTGGTTGCAGCCGTCATTGTTGTTTGGCGGGCCCAGGCTGGATTCGAACCCGCCAGCTCAGGTGTACGTGGCTGGCGCCTTAGCCTGTTGAGCCACAGGCACCGAGCCTGAACAGCATATTGTTATACTTTAGGAAGTGCACCTTTAGCGTTCATCAAGACCTGTTAAAGATAGAAACCTTATAAAAGAGTAAAGCCTTATGTTGGTAGCTAAAAATTATCTGTTCATTAAAAATGATAGCGTTTGTCAGGCACAGTGGTCTCACCTACATCAGTTTGGCCTGGCCTGGGAAAAATAGAGGGATTGTACGTCTGATGTATTAAGCAAATAGTGAAAAAAGATCATAGCTTTTGACAAAATAAGCATTATTCATACTGTATCTCTCTCCGTTTCCTTTGTAACTTGTTTTATAAAATGGAGTACAAAATGTGGCAGCTTTAGTTCAAAAGAATTGAAAGAAATCCCAAACCTCATTTGTAGAAGGAATTGCCCTCTTGCCCTCCCATCTTCCCACAGAGGGCGAGCGCCAGGGAATGGACTGCCTAATCCATGGAGCCCTTTCCTCCAGAGATGTTGAGATAGAAGGATAAAGTATGTCTGCCTTTCACAGCTTATTCTTGTTGAAGTATAGTGTGACTTCGTCAGCACATGTTGACTTTTTTTCTTGTCTGAACATATATATTCAGGCTTTTCTCATCTTTTTGAATATGTTTTATATTTTTCTGACATGACTTTAGTATATGAGGCTTTGATACTTAAGAAAGTTTACCTTTTTTTGTCACCTGAACGCTCTCCTTTGCTTGTGTTGTTTTTATCATACCCCATGAGTTTCTGATAAAAGAAGTCCATTCTTGGATTATAGCTTAGCCCTTTTGTTAGGCCTTTTTTAAAAACCTGAATGTATATCATAAATTTGTTATTAATCTTTGTAAGAACAGAAATGAGATTCATCAGGAGGCATCTTTTTCACACTGTGGTAGTATTTGCTATAGATGTTGGGCTATGTGTTTGGGGTTGCTTTTTAACCCAAATTTTGAATAAAAGTAAATTTTTTCTAACTTGCAATATCCCCTGTCTGTCCCAGGGTTGGACTGGTCTGAAGAGAGTGGAGAGGAACTGGAGGACTCAGAGCAGGCCTCACCATACCAGGCTGCATGGTCCATCCGAGAAACCCTCAGATATGAAAGACACACGTAAGTCTTTCTGTCTGTTTTTCTTCTTGAATTGCCACTGTAGTAGATTGATTCCCCCCCACCCCATATATGTGAATGCTTTTATTTTATTGGCTCTGGTTTTACTGTAAAATAGAGGTTAAAAAAAAAAAAATTAGGAGGGCGGTTATGGTGTCTCACACCTGTAATCCCAGCCCTTGGGTGACTGAAGTGAGGGGATTGCCTGAGCTCACAGGTTCAAGACCAGCCTGAGCAAGACCCTGTCTCTAAAAAAAAAATAGCTGGGCATTGTGGCAAGCGCCTGTAGTCACAGCTACTTGGGAGACGGGGGCAAGAGAATTACTTAAGCCCAAGAGTTTGAGGTTGCTGTTAGCTATGACGCCACGGCACTCTACCAAGGGTGACAAAGTGAGACTCTGTCTCAAAAAAAAAAAAAAATTAAGAAGTTTGGCCATATGCTGTGGCTCACTTTTGTAGTCTTAGCATTGTTGGAGGTTGAGGCAAGAGGCCAGGAGTTTTAGACCAAACTGGGCAAAATAGCAAGACACTAGCTCTACAAAAAATACAATAAAACATGACTTGGCCCCCCGTAGCTCAGTGGTTAGGGCACTGGCCTAGGACTGGTGGGTTCAAACCTAGCCAGGGCCTGTTAAACAACAATGACAACAATAACAAAAAATAGCCAAGAGTTGTAGTAAGTGCCTGTAGTCCCAGCTACTTTGGGAGGCTGAGGCAAGAAAATTGCTTGAGCCCAAGAGATGGAGGTTGCTATGAGCTTTGACGCTACAGCACTCTATGGAGGGCGACATAGTAAGATTCTGTCTCCCAATAAAACAAAATCCAGGTAAAAATAGACTCCACTTCAGAAACTTGGAGGTTAAGTAGATTCCACTTGGGAAGAACTATGCATCATTATTTGAGCAAAGCTACTCTTAAGCTTTCTTAGTAAATTTGTTCCTATACCTTTCTCTGTTATCACTGAAGGAACAAATTCTGATAGAATTTAGAATTGAAAAGGATCTCAGAAATGATCTGATCCAAATTCCTCATTTCGCAGAAGAGGATAGCAAAGCTCAGATAGGTTGAGGAAGTAAGTACCATTATCTTGCTTCTCCATTGCTTCTTTGGCCCTGTTCAACGGTGTTTAGAAATAGCATTTTTAACTTCACCTTTAGCTTTCACAAGATCGATCCTGTCCTTTAATATTTCAGGAGACCACTTTAACATCATAGGGACTCACTTGGTGCAGTTTGACAGCACTAAGATGTATCTTTGTATATGGGTCCAGAAGATAACTCACAGATTCAGCAAATTATTCATTTAAAATACTGTGCCTTGGGGCAGTCATGATGGCTCATGCCTATAATCCCAGCATTTTGGGAGGCCAAGGCAGGAGGAGCACTTGAACCCAGGAGTTTGAGGCTGCAATGAGCTATGATGATGTAATTATACTCTAGCCTGGTCAACAGAGCAAGACCCTGTGTCAAAATACATACACATATATGTACAAAATATTGTGGTTTGAGTAGATGTTCACATGGTAGAGGAGAGACCAACTGTTTTCTTTGGGATAACTCCTAGAAATTTACAATGTCGTTTTTTGGACATACTGTCTAGGGCACGGTTTTGAATTTATAGGATTAAAAGTGTGATTTGTTAGTACATCCAAAAGCGATTATTAGATTTAAGGAACTGACTCACTAGAGACTAATTTATAAACCAAAATGCGAGTTAATAATGAGAAATAAAATCATCAAGTAATATAAATAGTCTCTGAACGAAACTATACAGAAAGCAAATTGTCCTCAGAAGCTTATTTGGACTTGGAATTCAAGCAAGGAGAATTAGTTGGATTTTATTAATGGCTGGTGTCCTTAAATTATAATAGCATGATGTATCTGTTTCCACTGTTGGGCTTTATCTCCCACCTAGTTGTTTCTGCCTCACCCTTGGATCTGCTATCCCAATACAGTCTTGTGGTCTGTGGTCTGTTAGGAGCTAGGCTGCAGAGCTCCACCTTCCCAGCCTGCACCTCCAACCCCCTTGTCAATGGAAAAATTATCTTCCATGAAACTGATCCCTGGTGCCGAGAAAGTTAGGGACCACTATCCTAGATAGTATTGAAGAATGTTAAACTTTTTACCCTTACTGTGAAGTTTCACTTTATATACGTTTCATGACTTTTTCCTTACCATTGAAATTTTTTTAGATAGAGTACAATAGAGTTAATTGAGATTTAGCTTTTAAAAATTTATTTATTAGAGATTGGGGTCTCACTATGTTGCCTATTTTTCAACTCCTCTTGCTTAGGACTCCTGAGTAGCTGGGATTATAGGTGTGAGCCACCGTGCCCCAGCAAGCTTGAGCTTTTTAGTCGTGCTTCAGTCATACTTCCTAATGATGATTTATATCAGCGTAACTTGGGATATTTGGGGTTAATTTTGTAAATTGCTTTATTTTGTTTATTTATTTAGAGACAAAATTTTGCTCTGTTGCCCCAGGTTAGAGTGCAATGGCTATCATAGTTCACAGCAACCTCAACCTCCTGGGCTCAAGCAATCCTCTTGCCTTAAGCCTCCCAAGTAGCCTAGTTGGGACCACAGGCATTTGCTACAACATTCATTTAATTTTTCTACTTTTAGTAGAGACAAGGTCTCACCCTTGCTGAGGCTGGTCTCAAACTCCTGAATTCAAGCAATCCACTTGTCTTGGCCTTCCAGAGTTCTAGGATTATAGATGAGAGCCATTGCCCCCAGCATACAAATTGCTTTAAATGTGTTACACAGGTAAATGTTCAGTATAATACCTTGGTATATGGGAAATGATTAATAAACAGTAGTTATGATTTTTAATTAATTTTCAATGTAATCTAAATGCTAGTATTAGTAGTATTTGCTATTTATTTGGAACAATGAACATTCTGTTTCTACCCCTGCTTCTTTTAGAGTCATCAAAATACCTCTTTTGTTGTTTTAGGTTTGTAACTGTCTTCATTTTTCTTTGTTTTAATAGCATTTTATATTCTTGGCCAGTATTTCTTGTCCAGCTATTGTTTTAATCTTTTCCTCTTCATTCTTTGTGTTCATTCATTTATACAATTGTTGGGTTCTTACTATTCTCCAGACATACAGTATTCTATAGTTTTTTCCATTGACTAAAACTGAGATTGACTTACTTTACCAGCCCCTCTATGCTTACATCTCTGCATCTGTATCTGCCACTTTGCCTTCTAACAGGAATCTCTGTACTGTATTTTAAACTACAAGGTTTCTCTTTGTCACTCAGGCTGGAATACAGTGACATGATCGTAGCTCACTGTAACCTCAAATTCCTGGGTTTAAGCGATCCTCCTGCTTTGGCCTCCCAAAGTTCTGGGATTGCATGTGTGAGCCACTGTGCCAGGGCAGAACATCTTTATTCCAGTTTCTTATTGTAGATACCTGTCATTTATTATATTTTGCTTTGTTTTAAGTGTTATAGAAGGTGGAAAGCTTTAGAAAACTGCCTGTCTGTTGTATCAACAAGATTTTGCTTGCCTCAGTGACTTCGTTGAGTTTTGTGAAGAAATACTGACAGTGCTATGATCACTATGCTCCTGCCTAAAGAACCCATACACGGAGTTTTCTTGCTAATTTAGAATTATAGGTAAAGAAAGTTTTGGAAGGAACTTTGGCTTTGTTTTAGCAAATGTTTCTTACTTTGTTTAGATATAGCTATATATGGCAAAGTAGCTTTCTCAGGCAACTTATGTCTCTCCATATCCAGAAATAAGTTATCTTAAATGTAGTACTAAGGAATAGTAATAACTGCTGATAACTGCTTATCTTTTCATCTTATTAGTGGTTTTTAATTTTAATAAAGTATAATTTGACTATTTATGGTTAATGTATTTGTAACCTGTTTATGAAATCATTGCTTACTAAAGGATTATGCAGCTGTTCTCTCATCTTATTTCTTAGAAACTATATTATTTCACTGACAGTCTTTTTGGAATTTATTTATTTATTTTTTTTTGCTGGGGCTGGATTTGAACCCACAACCTCTGGTATATGGGGCCAGCGCCCTACTCCTTTGAGCTACAGGCACCACCCTGGAATTTAAGTTTTTTTTTTGTTTTGTTTTGTTTTTTGAGACAGAGTCTCAAGCTGTCACCCTGGATACAGTGCTGTGTCATCACAGCTCAGTGCAACCTCGAACTCCTGGGCTCAAGCGATTCTTCTGCCTCCGCCTCCCAAGTGGCTGGGATTACAGGCGCCCGCCACAATGCCTGGCCATTTTTTGGCAGCCATCATTGTTGTTTGGTAGCCCCAGGCTGGATTCGAACCCGCCAGCTCAAGTGTATGTGGCTGGCGCCTTAGCCACTTGAGCCACAGGCGCCGAGCCTGGAATTTAATTTTGTATATGGTATGAGACACAGTTAAGGATCATTTTTTTTCATATGGATTTTCTACATAACCAGTGCCATTATTTATTTATTTATAGAGACAGAGTCTGACTTTATCACCCTCTGTAGAGAGTCACACAGCTCACAGCAACCTCCAACTCCTGGGCTTAGGCAATTCTCTTGCCTCAGCCTCCTGAGTAGCTGGGACTACAATGCCCATCTATTTTTTTGTCGCAATTTGACCAGGGCCGGGTTTGAACCAGCCACCCTTGGTATATGGGGCCAGCACCCAACCCACTGAGCACAGGTGCCGCCCACCAGTTCCATTTATTGAGAACAATTCTGTTGTTTTCCATCACACTGGAACCCTTGACATAAATTAAGAGGCATTTTTTGTGTGTCCGTGCACCCTCTATTCTCTTCCATTGACCTGTTTATCCCTGTGCCATTAGGGATAAAGGGATAAACGTACTACATACTTTTATTTAACATAGCTTCACGTAAAGCTTTTAATCTTGCTTTTGGTTTATTTGATTCTCTTTATTATTCTGTTTCTTTTTCAGTGCTTTCTGTTCGAATCCTTATTATTTCTTTCTGCTTGTTTTGGGTTTAATTTGCTAGTCTTTTTATAGTTTTTACGGTAATAGCATACATCAGTTGTCTGAGATTTTTTCTTGTTTTCTAATACAGATTCTTGGTGTTATGCATTTCCCTCTAAACACTGGTCTTAGTTGGATCCCAGAAATTTTAAGACAGATTTTCATTTTCATTCAGTTACGTGTACTTCATTTCTCTTTTCCTTTAAAAAAATTTTTTTGAGGGGTGGCACCTATGGCTCAGTGAGTACGGCGCCAGCCCCATATACCAAGGGTGGCGGGTTCAAACCCAGCCCCGGCCAAATTTCAACAACAACAGCAAAAAATAGCCGGGCGTTGTGGCGGGCACCTGTAGTCCCAGCTACTCGGGAGGCCTTAGGCAAGAGAATCGGCTAAGCCTAAGAGTTGGGGGTTGCTGTGAGCTGTGACATCACAGCACTCTACCCAGGGCAACAAAGTGAGACTCTGTCTCAAACAAACAAACAAATAAATAAATATTTTTTTAAGCCTCTCAAATTTAGCATGTAGGCGTGGATGGGGTGTGGTATACCAACTTTATTGATACTAATGTTAATAAACTCTGATAGGCTCGGCGCCTGTGGCTCAACAGGCTAAGGTGCCAGCCACATACACCTGAGCTGGCGGGTTCGAATCCAGCCCCGGCCCAACAAACAACAATGACGGCTGCAACCAAAAAAACCACCTCTGGTGTATGTGGCCGGCGCCCTACTCACTGAGCTGCGGGTGCTACCCTTATTGACTAGCTTATCCTTCACAGCCAATCCCCAAAATGCTAGTTTCTTCTTTTAAAAGTGATCGTGGCCCTTATATGTCTTGTTCTTGCCATTATCTCTATAGCTTTTTACTGTTACTCACTCCCTTGTTGTTCCTTGTTAGTTGTTGACTCTAAAATCACTCTCTCCACAAGTTTTCGTGCAGCTCCCCTTGAGGTCGCTTGTGTGTCAAGATTCCTCTCGTCTGAAGTGGAAGCTGCTCTTGCTCCTGTCCCCTGCCTTCTAAGCGGCGCTCCTGCCCTTCCCTGGTCTTCACTGATGGAAACTGCTGAGCACTGATTGTTGCTACTTCCGTCTTCCTGCCTGGTTGCCAGTGCCTGCCTTACTCTCATACTCTCCACTCCTACTGCTCCCTCCTTTGTGTGGGTCCCGGAGTGTTACAATAATTTCTCGCTGCTCTTCTCTGTTTCTTCCTGTTTATTCTGTGTCTGCTGACCGTGTAGTTGTTCTCTACTGTGGTTATCTGATTTGTTAAGAATTACAAAGTTTGCACCGCCGGTGTTATAAAGGTTAAACTCTTTAATTTACGTTGAGAAAGTCTACCCTACCTCCATCTCCCACTTGCCCCTGCGTGCTCCACACCATGGCCAAATCAACCTGCTTAGTTCCCATTGCTCACCCACCTCTCTTTGTCTTGGTTTATGTGTTTTATCTTTACGGGGTACCCTTTTTGTCTCATCTTTAATTCTACCTGTTGTTGGAGGCTCAATTCTGCAGTCATCTCTGCAGAACCTTCCTTTTTCATCTGGCAGTCTTTCCAGTGACCCTCAATAGCACGTTGTCTATACCTCTCTTTCGGTACTTATTAATCTCTAATTTTAAATTATAGCATTTCCTGGCTTTGTTAGAACTCCCAAGTGTAGCACTGCTATAAGACTTGAGGGAACAAACAGTTCAAAATAAAGATTCCTGGGTCCCACCCCATGGAGATTCTAGTTCAGTAGATCTGGGGTAGGTCTTGGTAATCTGAAGCTTCTAGATTTTTCTAATTTGTACTCAGGTATTTGAATCATTGGTCTGTCTGCCTCGTTATTTTAGTTATTGGTTCCATCCTCTTTTGGGGATTGGTGTATCTTGTCTACATTGCATTGCAAACTCCTTAAGCTCTGAACTCTCTTCTGTAGTGCTCAGCATAATAGGTACACAGTAAATGTTGAATGTAGAGAAGATGAAAAGATCAAGGTAAGATCCTTCAGTAATATCCGTAGGAGAAACTGTACTGGAGAGAACGTGTTTCTTTGGAGAGGCACTAAACAAAAGTTTAGAGTATTCTGCACCAAGTAGTGCTTTACAGAAGATTAGTAAGGTATCTAAAGGTGTCATCTTATTACGTTATGTTATGATAGAAGGGAAAGAAGATAAAATAACATGGATCAGTTTTCAAGTCTAGTGCATGTTATTCCTGACGGTCAAAAGCGATAGCACATTTGTTCCAAAGAACAGTGACCTTGGTAACCTCGCTGGTGATAGACATTGCTGAGTAACCACAGTTCTCTTTCTTGTGTCCAAATGTGCCCTTTCCACATAGCACTTAATCAGGGACCACCAATCGGTCACATATGCATATGATGAAAAGGAAACTGTACATAATCCCTAGTCTGTTGAATGCCATTTGAGATGCTTCCATAGTTAAAAGAAAAAACTGTAGAGTGTGATTCCTACAGTCAAAATCGAAAACCTGAATGTGTAAAAGGACAGCTCTTAGCTAATTTACTGGTAGGATTCACTGCTCTTAGCTAATTTACTGGTAGGATTCACTGCATATTTCTGGTATGACCCATCTTTTACAAATTATGCCTTGTTTTCCTCATAACTGCCGTGCCATTAGTGTAGATGTTCAGGTAAGTAAAGGTAAGGAAATGGCTTGTTTCCCTCAAGAATCTCAGGTCACGGCTTGACACTCGTAGCTCAGAGGTCACAGCACTGGCCACATACACCAGGGCTGGCAGGTTTGAACCTGGCGTAGGCCTGGTAAACAACAATGACAACTGCAACAACAAACAAAAATAGCTGGGCGTTGGGTGGGTGCCGGTAGTCTCAACTACTTGGGAGGCTGAGGCAAGAGGATCGCTTAAACCCAAGAGTTTGAGGTTGCTGTGAGCTGTGACGCCACAGCACTCTACCGAGGGCGACATAGTAAGACTGTGTCAAAAAAAAAAAATCATTTCTGGTCACTAAAATTTAGAAGACATTAGTGCATTAAGTGTCTAATGATGACACAGTGATGAGAAGGTTAGGGTCTTAAAGCATTGGATTGTCTTTACCTCCTTGCTTATAGTTGAAAAACTGCACTTTCAGCACCGTTGGAATTCTCTTCCTCTAATTTTGTTAAGTATATGCTCACATGCCACAGAAGTTGGAGCCAGCATATCTTACTACCCTTCCTCCTTCTTTCCTGCCCTCTCTAAAATGACTGATGTGTAATTGGTGTTTTACGTATTTCCTTGCTCTTTCCAGGTCAGATGATGATGATGCAGAGAGTAGGAGCTCCAGGGTGACCCAGCTTTGCACTTACTTTCAGCAGAAATACAAGCACCTCTGCCGCCTGGAGCGGGCAGAATCTCGTCAAAAGAAATGCCGGCATACGTTTAGGAAAGCTTTGCTGCAGGCGGCCAGCAGAGAGCCAGAATGCGCCGGGCAGCTGATGCAAGAGCTGAGAAGGGCTGCAGTCGGTCAAACCAGGTTAGAGCCATGGCTGTCTGTTCCTGAGCGACTTCACTCAGTCTGTTTTCTGGGTATTTTATATAGACTAGAATAATTGAGGCACAATGCGAGCAAAGCACTTAAGCCCCAAATAGTTAAGCATCTATTGGTTTTGGTGCTTCATTAAAGTGTAGGTGTCAAAAAAATACTGCTATGAGCTTACAGTAAAATCAAAGTGTTACTGGTTACTGAAATTTGGCTGGTTTCATTAAAATTTATTCATCATATACATATATATACGTTGTGTGTGTGTGTGTATATATATATATATATATTTTTTTTTTTTTTTTTTAATTTTAGACAGAGTCTCACTATGTTGCCCTCAATAGAGTGCTGTGGCATCACAGCTCATAGCAACCTCAGCTCTTGGGCCTAGGTGATTCTTTTGTCCCGAGTAGCTGGGACTACAGGCGCCTGCCACAATGCCTGGCTATTTTTTTGTTGCAGTTTGACCGGGGCTGGGTTTGAACCCACCACCCTTGGTATTTGGGGTTGGTGCCCTACTCACTGAGCCACAGGTTTCACTCAGAATTTATTCATTAAAGATTTGAAAATGTTACCTGTTTAAAAAAAATACAATGCTTAGACATTTTATGTATTTAAAAATAATATTTAAGGTTTTTGGGGGTTTTTTTGGCAGTTTTTTGCCGTGGCCAGGTTTGAACCCGACACCTCTGGCATATGGGGCTGGCTCCTTACTCCTTTGAGCCACAGGCGCCGCCCTTTAGGGTTCTTTATAAAAGTAGCATTTTATGCTTTTTTAACTTGTATTATTTAAAGTATTTCAGGCCAGGTGGGATGACTCACATCTGTAATCCTGGCATTCTAAGAGGCCAATGTGGGTGGATTGCCTGAGCTCACAGACTGGAGAATAGCCTGAGCCAGAGCAAGACCCCCAACTCTAAAAATAGCCAGGCGTTGTGGTGGGCTCCTTTAGTCCCAGTTACTTGGAAGGCTGAGGCAAGAGAATCGCTTAAGTCCAAGAGTTTGAGGTTGCTGTGAGCTGTGACGCCATGGCACTCTACCAAGGGTCACAAAGTGTAAAACTCCTTCTCAAAAACAAAAAATAGAAAATGGCCGGATGTTGTGGCAGGCACCTGTAGTTCCAGCTGCTTGGGAGGCAGAGGCAGGAGACTCAGTTGAGCCTGGAAATTGGAGGGTGCTGTGAGCTGGGATGCCACAGCACTCTATCCAGGGTGACAGCTTGAGGCTCTGTCTCAAAAAAAAAAAAAAATTGCAAAAGCAAGAGTCTTTTTGGCTCGGCGCCTGTGGCTCAACGAGCTAAGGCGCCAGCCACATACGCCTGAGCTGGCGGGTTCGAATCCAGCCTGGGCCGCCAAACAATGACGCCTGCAACCAAAAATAGCCGGGCATCGTGGCAGGTGCCTGTAGTCCCAGCTACTTGGGAGGCGAAGGCAGGAGACTCGCGTGAGCCCAGGAAGTGGAGGTTGCTGTGAGCTGTGATGTCACAGCACTCTATCCAGGGTGTCAGCTTGAGGCTCTGTTGCAAAAAAAACATAGTATTTCAGCTCAGGTGTACGTGACTGATGCCTTATCCCGTTGAGCCACAGGCATCGGGCCAATAGTATTTCTTTTTGGTCTGTTTTCTGTTAACATTTATATCACCACACATAATATGTGTGGTTATGTTTGATTGCATTGGATTTGTTTGGGGGGAAAATACTTGTTTATAGTCCAAAGTTTGGAAAAAATGTAGCAAAAAGAAGAGAAAATCTCTTTAATGTTGCCATTCACGAGACAAAGGATAGGCACTATTAACTTTGTGAGTCTTTCCTTGTAGTCATTTTCTGTGTGTGTCAAATCTTCAGTGAGCCACCCGTTTAAATTAAAAAACAAAATTGAGATCATACTATATGTTTTTTGGGTTTTTTTTTTTTTTTTTTGTAGAGACAGTCTCACTTTATCACCCTCAGTAGAGTGCTGTGGAATCACACAACTCACAGCAACCTCCAACTCCTGGGCTTAGGCAAATCTCTTGCCTCAGCCTCCCGAGTAGCTGAGACTATAGGCGCCCGCCACAACACCTTGCCACTTTTCTGTTTTGCAGTTTGGCCAAGGCCGGTTTGAACCCACCACCTTCGGCATATGGGGCCAGTGCCCTACTAGATGAGCCACAGGCACTGCCCTATATGTATTTTTTTATTCCCTGCTTTTAACGTTGAATTGTGACCACTTTCTCATAACATTAATTCTTTAAAACATGACTTTTAATGGCCATATAATACAGGTATCAGTCTTTAGACTTTTTCTGTTTTCTGTATTTATTTAAGTTAAACTGAATTTTTAGCCATTCCCTATGTTCTTAAGGATTCTTTTAAAAACACAATTGATAGTATTTGCATTATAGGCCATTGAATGAAAATCTTTATATTGAAAATGTATAGTTACCTGATATTTTAATGAGAAATTTTGGCATATTACCATGGTGGTGATGGTAAAAACAATAGAACAAAAAAATAGAACAATAATTATGTATATTAGATTATGTGCCCTTTTTAGGGGAATAAGGGGTATGGTTCTTACTGTGTTGTCTGGGCTAGAGTACAGTGACATCATCATAGCTCACTGCAACCTCTATCTCCTGGGCTCAGCCTCCTGAGCAGCTAGAACTACAGGCTTGAGCCAGCATGCTCTGCTGACTTTTTTTGTTTGTTTTTAGTTTTTGTAGAGATGGAATCTCTATATTGTTTCTCAGGCTGGATTCAAAGTACTGGCCTCAAGCTATTCTCACATCTGGGCCGCTCAGTGTGCTGGAATTCCAGCCATCAGCCAGTGTGCCCAGCCTACATTATGTACCTTTTAAAACACTGTTTAATATGTATGTTCAGAAAATGCAGTTATATTTTCTAAGCTGATTTGCACAGAATTCTGTTTTATTATATATATTTTATTCATGGTTATTAGTTTTAACTGAAGTACACATTTAAAACACTAAATTGAATTTAAAATTTTTGAAACATCTCACTTATAAGAAAATGCTTTTCAAGGGCAGTGCCTGTGTCTCAGTGAATACCGCACCAGCCCCATATACCTAAGTGGGTGATGGGCTCGAACCTGGCCTTGGCTAAACTGCAACAAAAAATAGCTGGGCGTTGTGGCCGGCTCCTGTTAGTCTCAGCTACTTGGGAGCCTGAGGCAAGAGAATTGCCTAAGCCCAAGAGCTGGAAATTGCTATGAGCTGTAACACCACAGCACTCTACTGAAGGCGACAAAGTGATACTCTGTCTCTACAAACAAAGAAAAGAGTTTTCAAATTTTGAAGGCCTAGTTTCTTATTGAGTTTATTATTTTGTACTTTCTAGTTAATATTTTTAGGGGATGACTTTTACTATATATGGATATAAAAATACTTAGGAATTTATATACTCAAATGTCTCTAGAGGGTGGAATTATTAATAAAGTGAAGAAAAAATTCTCTGTCTATATATTCTCATTGGTCACTTGAAGAAAAAAGATTTTAATGCTCGCTTCAGCAGCACATGTACTGAAATTGGAACGATGCAGAGATTAGCATGGCCCTTCCCCAAGGATGAAATGCAAATTCGTGAAGCGTTCCATATTTTAAAAAGATTTTTAAAAAAACCCAAAGTATTAACATACAATGTTTACTTTGTAGCTGTTGATTGTATTACTTGTATACCTACATATTTGTCATTCTCTGGACTATGTCATATCCCCCATTATGTATCCTTATTACGTTTGGTACTGTGCTTCATTATAGAATTTTATGCTTACATTAATGTCTGTCTCTCATGATAAACAGTAATTGCCATGAGAGTGAAAACAAGGCGTATTTTGTTCTTATATCTTACACCTTTTTTTATTTTTGAGCCATAGTCTTATTTGTTGCCCTTGGTACAGTGCCATGGAATTCATCTCACAGCAACCTCAAACTCTTGGGCTCAAGTGATTCTCTTGTGTCAGCCTCTCTAGTAGCTGAGACTACAGGTGCCTGCTGCAGTGCCTGGCTTTTTTTTTTTTTTAATTGTTAGGCAGAATCTCACTACGTCGCCCTCAGTAGAGTGCTTTGGTGTCACAGCTCACAGCAACCTCAAACTTTTGGGCTTAAGCAATTCTCTTGCCTCAGCCTCCCAAAGTAGTTGGGACTATGGGTGCCAAGCTAACACTTGGCTATTTTTAGAGACATGGTCTCGCTCTTGCTCAGGCTGGTCTTAAAGCTCAAACAATCCACCTGCCTTGGCCTCCCAGAGTGCTTAGATTACGGGTGTGAGCCACTGTGCCCAGCTGAAGATATTTATCTATTTTCCCTAACAGTGTGTGTCAGCTGACTAGTATAATCACACTGAAGAATCTGTGGCTGCTACTTCAGTCATTGAAGGAAGATAGTGTGTATTGACCAAGTGTTCTTAACTGTTCAACAAATCAGCTTTAATGATTTTACAAGTCTCCTGAATTTATATAGCAAAATTTTGTGTGGTGGGGGTAGGAGTTCACTATTTTTCATTACATTCTCATAGAATTATCTAACTCAAAACGATTAGAGATGGCTATTTTCCTGATCCTAAATTTATTAGATAAACTTAATAGAGCCCAGATTACTATATAAATTTAAGTCTTCTAGGGTTGAGTTTGTCTGCTTTTGTCTTTTTATGTCATTCTCATATTTAGTAATGTTTTAAATTGATGTAACAAACATATTGTACTATCAAGAAATAAAAATAATAAAGGTTGGCTTCAGTACTTTCTCTGACTTAATTTTGGTAGAGAAATGTTGAGGGTCAGTATGATAGCAGAGTTATTAGAAAGCTCCCAGAACCTCCTCTTGTGATCTTCTCCAAAAGAAGGATACAGCTGCAGATGCCAAATATCCTCAAAAGGAATGAAACACGCAGGAGCCCACTCAAGAAAAGCAACAATAAGGGTGTTAGAGACCAGAAGGTGAAAAACCAGTAACATCCTCAAGTCAGCCATTTCCGTATTTTGGCTTGCTATTTTTATTTCTCTTTGTTGGTTACAGCTGTGTTCTTTCAACAGATGAGCAATTGTGTAGTGTTGTTAATTTTAATTTAACCTGTGAATCATGGTGATTAGGAGATGTATAATCCAGTCATGCTAATTAAGTGCCCTTCATGTGCATTCTAAGACTGGAGGAAAGCTTTCTACCAGATAACCATGTCTTGCAAACCCTTGGCCTCATCTGGCAGCGATGACATTGCATTATGTTTTGGCTTCTAGTATCAATTTTACATCATGTCCTGGTCCATGTATGACTTTGCAGAAATATTAACTAAGCCAGAGGAAAAAAATACCTTAATTGTGTTATTGTTCTTTTGGAGGGACAAGCTCCTGTGTGTATGACAAAGAACACTGTCTGCATTGTACATGGCGAGGCTTATTTAAAGATTTATCATTCATCATTGTCAGAGTTCCTGGGGGCATTATTGTCAATGTCTGGTGTGCACTGTAAGTTCTTCAGACTGTTTAGAAGAAGACTAGATAGCACTGTGATTTAATGTAAGAGTAGCAAATATTTTTTGTTTAAATTTTTTGTTTTTGTTTTTGTTTTTTGCTAATAAGAGATTTCTGTACCGAGCTGAGCTAAGTAGATCACACTTTATACCTATGTTTAGAGGTTTCTTATGTTTGTTTTTATTCTTTTTTTCAATATAATACCCCACCCACAAATGCACACAGCAACTTTTGAGGAACTTACACAAGGAGTAAGCCATTAACATTAGTTATTGACTTGCTAGGTATAATATTTAAATAAACAAAACGTACATCCATTTGAAAAGACTTCCATAGTACAACCCACAAATCACTAACTGATACTGAATTGTTTGTCATGAATTTTTCATGAAACAGGCATCTGCTTTGTTATACTTAGAAAATCAGGTGCATGTCTCATAACATTGTAATCAATGGAAAAATCCTGAGAAAAAGCTGACAATAGAGAGCAGCAAGTCATCTCTTTCAAGTTATTAAATAACTGAATTTCTATAAAACATACAGTTACATACATTATATAAAATATAGATGTTTGTGGCTATGGACTGAAGGCTAAGAGTTACTCAGATGTTAAGTTTTCTTCTGCACAATCACATCTTCAACTATGACCAGCTACAACCACAAATTTGATTTTTAGGAGACACTAAATGAAGAATAAGCCCTAGGGTTTACAATAAACATCTTCAATTAATCTAGCCTAGCTTATAATAGTATAGTTATTATGTACTAATAGCTAAAATAGTACAGTATATATGGTATACTAGTATATATATAGTATACTTGACTTATAGTATATACTTATGCTATGAAAATATTACAGTATATATTACATACATATTTTACACTCCTAGTTGTATAAGAACCTTACATGATACAGTCTTAGTTCCTCTCTTCTACTTTTTATATTATTGTCATCATATATTTTATTTTACATGTGCTATACAACAACAAATGATATTATTATCATTTTTTTCTTCAGAACAGAGGTTGGCAAACTAAAGCCCCTAGCTGCTGGCCAATAAAGGCAGCAGTCTGTTTTTCTGAATAAAGTTTTATTGGAACACATCATGTTAATTGATTTATATATTGTCCTCAGTTGTTCTCAGAGTACAAGAGTGGAGTTGATGAGTTTTAACAGGAACTGTATTGCCTACAAAGCCTAAAATAATTAGCATCTAACTCTTTACGACAAAGAGTGTTGATCCTATTTTAGATGGTCACTTAATTTTAAAAGGAGAAATTTAAAAGGGGAGATTTAAAAGGAGAAAAAAAAGTCTTTTATGTTTATGTTAACCATTTCAAAAGATCTTCATTTGTGTATTTATATGTATAGACCCAAGTTTCTTTCTGGTTTCATATTCTAGAAAGTTGTTTCACCTGAAGAATTCCTCTAATATTTTTTTCTGTGAAGGTCTGCTGGTAATAAATTTTTATAGTTTTCTTTATCTAAAAAAGATGTGCTTGTTTTCATTGGTACAGAGTTCTGGATTGACAATTTTTTTATTTTAATTTTATTTTCTATCAGCACTTTACAAATATTATCTTCTAAGTTGCATAATTCATGACCAAAAATATACTGTATTTCTTACCTTACCCTTCATTATGTAATGTTCCTTTTCAGTAGTTTAAATTTGCTGGGTGTAAGGGCACGTGTGTGTGTTGTCTTTATCACATTAGGTTTCTGTGAGCTTCTTGAATCTGTACTATGAACTTCTACTATTTCTGGAAATTTTTCAGACATATCTCTTAGGTATTTCTTTTGCCTAGCTCTTTCCCTCTTCTTCTTTGGAATTCTGTTAACATGTATATTAGACTTTGATATTGTCTAACATTTCTTGAATACTTTACAACCTGGATCTGGCTTGTCTTTTAATATCAGGGTTTTCCTCTTGCTTTTTGTATATCTGGTATTTCTTTTTTCTTTTTTTTTTTTTTTGGCTGGGGCTGGGTTTAAACCCGTCACCTCTGGTATATTGGGCCAGCGCCCTACTCCTTTGAGCCACAGGTGCCACCTTGTATCTTGCACTTTTAAAATTAAATTCTGTGCATTGAATACAGGGTAAATGCCTGCATACCTCTTTTCTGTTACATATTGCCTGAGGAGGCTGAATTAGTCTATTTAGGACTAGACCTGGGTTTGGGGTTTATTGCTGCTATGGCTCCTTTAATGTATCACCAGGTTCAAATTTCTATGACATTGCAGGTGATCTCTGACTTACTATGGATTGACCTAGAATTTTCTTCATGTATATGAGGAAGCCATATACATTCAGTAGAAACCATACTTGGGTAGAAACTATACTTCAAGTAACCATACAAACCATTCTGTCTCACTTTAAGGACAAAAATTCAACAAATTACATGAGATATTCAATACTTTATTATAAAATAGGGTTTGTGTCAGATGATTTTGCCCAATTGTAGGCTAATGTAAGTGTGCTGAGCGTGTTTAGCTGGGCTAAGTTTTGATGTTTGTAGGCTAGGTGCTTTAAGTGCATTTTTGACTTAAGATATTTTCTATTTACAGTGAGTTTTTTGGAACATAACCCCATCGTGAGTTGAGGAGCAGCTGTATCTTATAATTAGGTTGAAGCCGGTAAAGGTTTTCTCAAGGTGCCAGCTTCTTTCTGACCTTTGGCCTTCCTTATGTGACTGCATTGTTTTAGCCACTTTCTTCTCCAGCAGAGGTAGGTAATTGTTGCTGCTTGTTTCTTGGTGCTTCCTAGCAAGTTATAAAGTTTGGAGCATTTTCTTTTGTCCTTTTCTGCTCTAGTCCTAGGCAAACTCTGTATTTCTGGATCCTTAGTGAGACTTTCTCAGTAAGCCTGTCCCTCACCAGGCTGTAAAAAGCTTCTAATTATCTGGGCCTGGGGTGTGTTTCTAACCCTATCCTAGGACTACAGGATTATTATTTTTTTTTTATCCTCAGGTTTGCACAACAGAGGGGAATTTTCTTGGGTCTCCTGTTCTCCCAAGTTTTTACATGCGTATCCAGTGGCATTCCACGGAGTTAGTGCAAACTCTCCTGGTGTCTGAGACTCCCGGAGGTACTATGCCCTCATATCTTAGGGGATTTTAGCAATTTAACTTTTAGCAACTTTCAAAACTTTGGTTGACATTTTCATATTCCTTTACCTGGTTCTTGGCATTTTTTTCCTTCTGTGCTCTGATGCAAGTGAGCTGGTGTTCGTGTCCCATCTCTTCTTGCAGGCGCCTCTCTTTCCTTAGATTGCAGGCTACTTGGTTGTCCCTTGTTCTATAAACCCAGTGTTCCACCTCCATCCTGGTTAACACAAAGGATGTAAAGTCTCCATCTTTTACAGTGGCTGCACAGTATTCCATGGTCTACATATATCACGCTTGTTAATCCATTCCTGGGTTGGTGGGCATTTAAGCTGTTTCCACATTTTGACTATTATAAATTGAGTTGTGATAAACAGACTAGTGCACATGTCCTTATGATAAAAAGATTTTTTTTCTTCTGGGTAGATGCCTAGTAATGGGACTACAGGTTCAAATGGGATGTCTAATTTGAGCTCTTTAAGGATTCTCCATACTTCCTTCCAAAAAGGTTGTATTAGTTTGCAGTCCCACACAACAGTTTAAAAGTGTTTCCTTTTCTCCACATCCACACCAGCATCCGCAGCATTGTAACTTTATGATGATTTGCATTTCTCTTTTTTTTGGGGGGGGGACAGAGCCTCAAGCTGTCACCCTGGATAGAGTGCTTTGGCATCACAGCTCACAGCAACCTCCAATTTCTGGGCTCAAGCGAGTCTCCTGCCTCTGCCTCTCAAGTAGCTGGGACCACAGGCGCCCGCCACAATGTGCAGCCATTTTTGGTTGCAGTCACCATTATTGTTTGGTGGGCCCGGGCTGGATTCGAACCCGCCAGCTCAGGTGTACGTGACTGGCGCCTTAGCCCCTTGAGCCACAGGCGCTGAGCCAGATTTGCATTTCTTTGATGATTAGGGATGATGGGCATCCTTTTTCATGGGTTTGTTGGCCATTCATCTGTCTCCTTCAGAGAAATATCTTGCTGATTTGAAAGTGGATATTTCTCTTTGGCTTTGGAACAATTTTTTTATTGTTGTTTCATAATTTTTTCCCACGTTTCTCTCTTCCATACTTCTAGAAATTGTGTTAGATAACAATTGGCTCTGCATATTTTTGTCTTGTTATTTTACTAATATTACATCACCTTTAAGTTTTGTTCTCTATTCTTGGGTATTTCGTATTTTTTTTCATCAAATTTTCTTTCTCATCTTGTTTTGGTCACCTATTTTAAATTTCTAGGAGCTATTTCTTGTTTTTTCTCCATTTTCTTTGTGTCCTGTTATTACTTTATGATGCAGAATCTTTTTGAATTTATACCAGAATAGAAATTTTGTTTTTTATTAGATGTTAGAGGTTTTCCTTTAAGACAAAGTATTTTTCTGTTTGTTTTACTTGTCTTTCTCTTTTGTTCTGAAGACTTTCTTAAAACATGTGGTAAGGGCTAGCAATTTATATATCTTAAGAAAAAAAGGATGACTGTGTTGATAAGGTCTTTGCATTTATGGGTTGTTTACTTCCTATCTGTTTTACTTTAGTGTTAGCAGACAAGTGGTTTTGATGCAAAATGTTAAGAATAAAATAGCATCTCTCATTTTCCCCAGATATTTTTTTTTAGTTTATTAAGACAAACAAATAAAAAACTTACCAATATTTAGCCCAGGAGAGAGAGAGAATTTGTTTCATCTGTAATGTGCCTCATAAGAGAAATTATTTGAAATCTTTAAAAAAGCAAAAGAGTATTAAATATTTCTTTAGTTGATTTCTGGGATTTATGCTTTATTGTCTGTGCTAATTTCCCCTTTCTATGGGAGTAGAGGTTAACTTTTAGATTTGTGTTTCATAAGGATGTAAAGAATTCCTGTCCAGTAGGGTAGATAAAGATTGTGGTGTATGTCCTGCGTGAACATGAACCAGCTCTGTATCTAACCAAGTTAGCTCTCAGACCCTCCTATATCATTTGGTAAATTGCTTCTCTATCATTTTACTGGCCCTCTCATATATTGAGTTGAATTATCTTTGGCATGTTTGTTTTACATTAATATGAGAATCATGCTCTTATCTTCTTGAATATTATACTTTACCAGCTATTATAGCCTAATCAAACAGAGGCCATCTGGAATAAGTCTAGGGTCTGATAAAATAAAATGTACTGATTTTCCCCAAGGGAATACACTCCAGAGGAATTCTCCTAGGACTCAGTAGGAGAGGTTATCTTCTGTAAGGTTTAGAGTTTCACTAAAGAATTCTGAAGAGCAACTACGACAAGTAGTAACCAGTTCTGGATTCGTTGCTCTTTCTGAGGCAGTCTTAGAAGCAGGGAGATGATCAACAAGGCACTGAGGTCTGCCACAGAGTAAGGAAGGCCACACCCACCTGTAACCTGTAAGCTCTCATTTCCAGATGTCTCACCTTTGGGGAATAAACCAGTGAATGCTTTCAATATATTGATTTATGACCTAACTTGTAATTCTTGTCTCCCTAAAATGTAAAAAACCCAACTGTAAATTCATGACTTCTGAGTCCACTTGCTCAAGGATTCTTGGGTGTGTCTGAGGTTATGGTCCTCAAATTTGGCTCAGAATAAACCTCCTTATATTAAAACATATTTTTAAAAAATAAGGAAGACTTGATAATTCAGTATCCCCAGTAATTAATAAAATTACAAAAAGGTCTGGGACATCATTGTAGTAGCCAATCACAGAAGGCTGTATCACAGGGGCCCTCAAATGTTTTAAACACAGAGGCAGTTCACCATCCCTCAGACCGTTTGAGGGCTGGACTATAGTTTAAAAAAAAAAAAGCTATGAAAAAATTCCTATGCACACTGCACATATCTTATTTTGAAGTAAAAATAAACAAAATGGGGGTGGTACCTGTGGCTCAAAGGAGTAGGGCATCTGCCCCATCTACCAGAGGTGGTGGGTTCAAACCCAGCCCCGGACAAAAACTGCAAAAAAAAAAAAAAGGAACAAATACAATATTTAAAATAAAAAAATCACCCCTATCTGCCAAAAAAAAAAAAAAAGACCACCTAACTTCAGAAAAAAAACGCCCCGTTTAACCACTAAAAAAGGCCCTATTAACTGCAAAATTAAAAAAAAAATAGACCTCCTAATTTACAAAAAAAAAAACAAAAAACCTAACTTGCTCTTACCTCAGTCCTCAGGCAGCAGCAGGCTCTGCACAGACAAGCTTTTGAATCCTCTGATCAAGAGTCTCAGTCTCACTCAAGACTGAGAGGAGTTGAGAGACAGAGAGATGGAGGGGAGTTGGAGAGTGCAGCACACATTGTGCTACAGCCTAGGATGAGTCCGCTGCTCAGCAGGACAGCAAAAACACATGGTGGGGAGAGACAGAGAGAAGGAGAGGTGGAGAGAGACAGAGGGAAGGAGGGGAGTCCGAGAGTGTGGCACACATTCCACACATGTGCACTGTGGCCCGGGATGAGTCAGCTGCTAAGTAGGACAGGCACCTGTGGGAGAGATAAATGTCCTCAGCAGGCTGCATGTGGCCTGGGGGCCATAGTTTGAGGACCCCTGCTCTATCATAACATTTAACAACTGTTATATGGTCTTGGGCAAAATAATATTTTGTGTTAACTGTGTAGCTGGCTTTGTCCGTGTTTGTCTTCAGAGCCTAAAAAATGGCCAGTTGTTCTTTTCTTTTTCAGTTGAAGTTGTTTTTGCCCTTTTACTTCTAGACAAGTTTTGACTCTTTCATAGTAATAGAAGGTAGAGATGAAAGCTGAGGTGGTCATTTAACAGTATACACGCCTTTACTTAGTCTCTCTTTTAAATCCTATTTCTCTCTCTGACCTTTTATTTAACAATGCCACTTCTGATTTTGGAACAGGGATTATAAAACCTTTCTTGTATAATGGTAGTAAATATGTTGAGTTTTGACAGACAAGCTTAGACACAACTAGTTATTTGTGCTGTTGTAACCTGAAAACAGTAAAAAGAAATACATAAATAAATAGACGTAATTGTGTTCTAAGAAGACTTTGCTTACAAAAACAGCAGATTAGAGCTCACCCATGGGCTGTGATTTGCTTACTCTAATCCAGTTTCTCTGGCCTTTACCCAAAATGATCAGCTTCTTTCTCTACTATAGTTCCTATGATACCTTTTCTAAATGGTAGCTTCCTTTATTCATCTTTCAATGTCCACATTGGTTTAACTTTTGCTGAAAGTTTTTGTATTTCTTGAAATCTATCATTTACTAATGGTCCTTCTTTCTATCAGCTCATTGTCAGACCTTTCAGTTTCCTTTTTATCTATTCAGTGGGTTCTCTTGTGAGGTGGGAGGCAAATTCTTGTGGTCACTTTGTCATCTTAAACTGGAGACAGTGGAAAAACATTTTAATAAATGTGACTCAGAATAAAGTATTTGCATTGCTCGTTAGGGTATGCCTAGAATGACAGTGTTGTCATCTGTCAGCATTTCTTAAGGCTCCACATTTGCATATTGTTGCACTATCGAATAGTGTGGGCAGAGTTTCCCATCTAAAAGAGCTTCATGCACGCAACAAGATAGGAGCAGCCTGGAACCAAATTAACAGAATAAATAAAGCTTAACATGAGTGAGTACTAATGTATATTCAGTAAATACTGATAAATGTTTATGTGAGATAGAACTCTGTAAGAGACCTGATTCTGATAAAGTAACATTTATTAGAGACATACAAAAAAAAAAAAATTAAGATTCAATGTTTTTATTTGACTCCCAATTATCACTTCCCCTCCTTTGGGTTCTTTTGTGAAGAAGATACAAATAGAAGATGCCAAAGATCAAGGGTTTATAAATAGTGATCCATTAAATTTCCTAAAGTACAGAGTTTCTGAAAAGTCTAGATCGGAGAGCATACCTGGGATTTGAGGCCAAGGGGGAAACATGCTGCTACTTACTGAAAATTTACCCTTTAACTTCACTGAGTTTTCAAAGCAGACTCCAAATATATATATTCAGCCAGATGCATAAAGAGTTACAGCCCTCTTTGGAGACCTGATCACCTTACCAGAGTATATTGGGTGTGGAGGTTTCCTTCCAGAAGATGCTTTTACCATGTAGAAGGACAAATGAGGAGAAAGGCTTAACTGGATATAAGAATGCATTAGACAGGGTGGTGCCTATGGCTCAGTGGATAGGGCACCAGCTCCATATACCAAGGGTGGTAGGTTCAAACCTGTCCCCAGCCAAAACAAAAAATAGCTGGGCATTGTGGTGGGCCCCTGGAGTCTCAGCTACTCAGGAGGCTGAAGCAAGAGAATTGCCTAAGCCCAAGAGGTGGAGGTTGCTGTGAGCTGTGATGCCATAATACTCTACCAAGGGTGACAAAGTGAGACTCTGTCTTTAGAAAAAAAAAAAGAATGCATGAGACAGACAGCAAGAGAGAGTGAACAGTTCTTACATTGTTGCAGGAAGATGAGGCCCAATGGAGAGAAAGAGCACCCAAACGCCATGTTTATAAAAGGAAGGGCTTTATTCCAGCCTCCCACCCCAGTAGAGGATTTCACAGAAAATGGAAATTTCCAGGTTCCAGGAAGTTAAATCTACAAATTCCTAAGAACTAAGTCACCATGGAGAGTCCCCTGCAGGTGAATCCTTGTGGTCTCCTTAAGAAGACCTGTTCTCCTAGACCTCACCTTTCTTGGGTATCCTCTCTCAATATAAGTGACATGGTAACATTATCTATTGGTAAAAGTGCCTGATAGATACTGAGTCGTTACCAGAGAGATTAGCTCTTCTTTCAGCCTTAGAGTGAATAAGAGATGGAAAGGAAAACAAGGATTCTCTTCAATGTTCTTTGTATGGTCAAGAGAAGTCAAGAGAAGTAGAGATATATTTGTTTATGGTAAAAGAAGTGAGAGCTAAGAATAAAAAGGGCTCTCTCTACCCCTCCCCCAAAAAGTCATTACAGAAATTCAGATTATCCTATAATATAATATAATGCAAGAAACATTCCATTAAATATCTTAATCTATAACATAGGTATGGTCATGCCAAAATATGTTGTTTTTTTTTCCTTAAATTGTATTCAATTTTAGAAAGAAAAGGAAACTTAAGGATTATAAGTAATTAGTAAATAACCAAATACCTGATGGGTTTAACCAGTCGTAAGTTGGCCAACAATGTGTATCTTTAATGCTATGAATTTATGAAGTTCATTTACTTTACAGCTAGCAAATGGCAGCCTGAAGTCATACAAGCAGAACTTTGCATATATCTTCTTTAACAGCACATGGACAGATAGTAATCAGATTTGGGCTTCTGAGGCCTGCCGCTGAGTCTGTGTCATCTGCTGGAGGATGTTTATGCAGCACAGTGTGACTTATGAAAGGTAACAAGTAAAATGAATCATCTTGGCGCCTTGTCCTTATTTTGAAAAGAAAAAAAAAAATGGAACAAGCTTCCACTTGATGTAAAATTGAAAGTGAAGCACCCAATGTTCTATGATGTAAGCAGAATTTTTAAGAGGGTTAGCTTTGTGAATGTAGCTAAGATGTAATCCAAATTTACCAAGAGGCAATCACCATTTAGATAATTGTGGGTTTTTTTTCTCATTAAGTTCTGCATAATACAGCAGCTCCATTATCTATTATACATTCACCAATATACCATTTTTAGGTTTAAAAGCAACAAAGAAAACTTTGAAATAGTTTATATTTAATATAAAATGAGGAATTCTTAAAAACTTTATTAATTTAAGCTCTAATCTGGAAACACGAGTATGCATTGGTTTCAAAACATACCACAACAAATGGCTCTTAAAAAGGCAGTATCTCATCTTTAACTACAAATTGATCTAAGTAAATACAGTATTTCCAAAGGTAAAAGAGAACCATTAACATTTTTTTAATAATTTTATTGAATCATAATTATGTACATTGGTGCAATCACAGGGCACGATTCATATACATTCAGAAATATTTTGATCATACTGTTACAGATATCCTTCATGGCATTTCCTTGATCACTATATAAAGAC
>CAUYON010049507.1:0-24527 GCA_963573935.1 Arctocebus calabarensis
TTCAATAAATGGTGCTGGGAAAACTGGATATCCACATGTAAAAGACTGAAACTGGACCCTCACCTTTCTCCACTCACAAAAATTGATTCAAGTTGGATAAAGGACTTAAATTTAAGGCATGACACAATAACAGTCCTGAAAGAAAGCATAGGAAAAACACTGGAAGATATCGGCCTGGGGAAAGACTTCAAGAAGAAGACTGCCATGGCAATTGCAACAACAACAAAAATAAACATATGGGACTTAATTAAACTCAGAAGCTTCTGTATAGCTAAGGAGACAACAACCAAAGCAAATAGACATCCTATCCAATGGGAAAGGATATTTGCATATTTTGAATCAGACAAAGGCTTGATATCCAGGATCTATAGAGAACTCAAATTAATCCACATGAAGAAAGCCAACAATCTCATATATCAATGGGCAAGAGACATTTTTTTTTTTTTTTTGAGACAGAGCCTCAAGCTGTCACCCTGGATAGAGTGCCGTGGCATCACAGCTCATAGCAACTTCTAATTCCTGGGCTCGAGAGAGTCTCCTGCCTCTGCCTCCCAAGTAGCTGGGACTACAGGCACCCACCACAACGCCCGGCCATTTTTTTTTTTTTTTTTTGGTTGTAGTCGTCATCGTTGTTTGACTGGGCCCCGGCGCTGGATTCGAACCCACCAACTCAGGTGTACGTGGCTGGTGCCTTAGCCTGTTAAGCCACAAGTGCCGAGCCAAGCCCAGTTGTTTTGAGGTTGCAGTGAGTTATGATCATACCACCACACTCCAGCCTGGGAAACAGACCAAGATGTTGTCTCGATAACAGGGAAAGTAAATTCCATGTTAATTCTAAGTTAATTTACGGCAATTTGTTCATCATTTTAGGACAACAAAGACCAATATTTAAAGTGTATTTATTTAAACTTTTTATTCGGAAACACATGTAAGACCAATCGAATGGTAAGGTGACTAATTTAATCTTTAGTCACATGCAATTAGTTTACTTCATCTTACAAACAGCCCCTGCTCCCACTCTCTCCCCTCAGAAAACTCACTGTGGCCAGATTTTCATAAGACACTTAGGAGTGAAGCGGATTCCCACAGCGTGGAGGCCCCACAGACTCACTGAAAAGCTCTCTCTGGCCAGGTGTCTCTACCCACCCTTCAGCGAAAGACCCTGCCCTGATCACCTGGGATCCTTCCCTGAGGTTGGTCCTCCTCAGGATGACTGTCGCCCACACCCGGCTAGTTGTTCAGAGCCCGGATTACGCCCCAATGGGAGGCCTTCTCTGGTTGCTTCAGTGCACATTTCTAACTTCGATCCTCTTCTGGAGAGCTCACTGTCTATTCCACTCCCGGGAGTCTCCATCCACTTACCTTATTTTGGGGTGGGAAAGGAGCAGAGTCTCACTCGGTTGCCCAGGCTAGAGTGCAGTGGCATTAGCCTAGCTCACAGGCAACCTCAAATTCCTGGGTTCAAGTGATCCAATCCACCTGCCTCAGCCTCCCAAATACCTGGGACTACAGGCGCCCAACACAATGCCCGGCTAGTCATTTACCTTCTCACACCATCATTTCACAGTCTTGTTTTTCTGAGAAGTCATCCTTTCGGAGTGGAACATATCCTGTACCTTTTTATTTGCCCCCTATGGTAATGACTATGTAGTTGGCAACTGCCAGTATACTGAACTGAAGTACTTAGTTGAAAAACATGATGCAGGCATAGCCAATAAATTTTACACATTTAAGAGCCCCTGAATCATAAGGCAAAATTATGATCTACCAGTTTAATAAGAAGACATTAGCTGTGAGTTGATAAAAAAGCAAAGCCTCTCAAGTGATCAACTTCTGAAAACATTACAGAGCTCATCTTGTAAGTTGTTGACAAGTCTTAAGGCTTTTCTACTTTCAACCCACTCAGTAACTTCCACTGAGGACAGACAAAAGTTATGTGAGGACCACAGAAAAAAGTGGTCGCTTCTCTTTCTTCCTGTTAACTAAGAAAAGTGTCTGTAGAATGGGAGATGCCTGAACTCTCATTCCCTTACCTTCTGCCTTAGCTTTCCTAAGAACCGACAGGGTTTTAGAATCTTCAAAATAGTAACTACTCACAAGTCCTAGGCACCTACCTTGCACCCAGCCTGGTGCCAAGTGCTTTATTCTACATCACTCCATTCCTAAGGGACAGGTGCTCATACAAGGACGCTGAGGCACAGAGGAGGGGTGGGTATCGTGTCTGAAGCCTCCAGTGACATTCTCACCCTGCTGTCCAGGTAACTCTTGACACTGAACACAGTGCTCTCCTTCCCTACCCCAGCCCCTCTTGGAGAAACCGTCACCACGAAACTGAAGAACAAGCTCATCATGAGGAAGAAAGCTCCCATCAGCAATCAGCTCCCGGCACCTTCTCTTTTACCACGTCCTCGCCCAGGCATCACGTGCCACTGGTGTTTCCCTCAGTCCCCCACTTGCTCAAGACAGCACTGGGGGCTGCCACGTGCTGCTGTGGGCCTGCACTGCTGCACCGGCTTCTGAGTAAGCTCAGTCCCCGGGGTGCCTCTTCCAGCCAAGCACGCTGCTTACCTCATACCACCAGAGCAATTTTTCAACAATACATTTTTATCTCGGCTCCTACTGCCTCCAGGCCTAGATTCCAAGGCCCTGCTGGCTGGTGCTTCCACTAAGGGCAACCCTGCCTCCCAGTCTGCCCCTCCCTCCCCAGGGCCACTTCTCCCTCCTCCTTGGCAGCAGCAGCTTCCTCCTGCCCTCTGGCCCTCCTCTTCCCTCAAGCCTCTGCATATGCTACTCTCACCTTTAAAACCCAGACCAATGCAAAAGGCATTTGTGGAGAGCCCTCCTCACGGGGCTACACAGATACGTACTTGTGGGGCTAGACGCGGTGGCTCACGCCTGCAACCCTAGCATTCTGGGAGATGGAGGCAAGTAGATTGCTTGAGCTCAGAAGTTTGAGACCAGCCTAGGCAAGAGCAAGACCCCATCTCTACAAAAAATAGAAAAATAAGCTGGGCATCGGTAGAGTATGCCTGTAGTCCCAGGTACTGAGAAGGCTGAGGCAAGAGGATCTCTTGAGCCCAAAAGATTGAGGTTGCTGTGAGCTTATAATGATGCCACAGCACTCTCCCCAGGGCGATGGAGTAAGAGTCTGTCTCAAAAAAAAAAAAAAATGTATTTGTAGATTTGACATGTTTGGAGTTTGGCAACACTAAAAAGAATGCAAAATTTTGACTATGTAAGCATATTAAAAACACTACTTCCAGAAAAAAATGCCTCCTTCTTTTCACACCAAATTCACAAACATAAGTTCTTGCAACTCCCCTAATCTTGGCAAGTTTAAACTACAGTTTTCTGAAACAAAGGTCACTTGCTCAGCTACAGATAAATAAAAATTCACAAGCCATCTCCAGAAAAAATCAATACAGGTACTAAAAAATCTAAGTTGATAATAAATTTTAGTTCCCCTTGCACATAGCTCAGGAATGTCACTATTTACTGGAACCACTATAATATCAGATATTTCAGAAGGGTATTGATTTTGCCACTGAAGTGTGACTAAAGGGATAAATAAACTGCTCCTGGGGTCAATCGATCCATTTATCTTCACTGGTATTTTATAAAAAGTCAAAGTAGCATAAACTTTGATAAATAAATGTTATCATGAAAGAAATACTGCTGACATAAGGATTTGAAGGAAAAAAAAAGACAATTCTGCTACCTGAAAGCCACACAATTGGCTTAACAATTTAGCAGTTGTAATAATAGCTCCCCATTCACAAACATCCTTTTCCCCCCTTCCCTAGGTAATCTATGAGGCCCAGGTAAAAGTTTGAGCCACATGGCCAAGAAAACAGGGGCCACAAGTCAAGTCCTCGTGAAATAAAAGATAAGGCAAACAACATTACCCCCCCCCCCTCCGTTTTATCAGAAAGTATTTGCTAGAGCCTCTAAGGTAGCAGAACTGTCTTCGGGTATTTTGGGAAATGGCAGAACTATTTAGACTTTAAAAAATCAGCATGGGGTGCTCTCTGAAGTGGCTTTTTAGGGTTTTATTGCTAAACTGTGCTGTACCAATAACCATTTAATTGCATGGCCAAATCCCACAAAGGTTTCACTGCAAGGCCCGGGAGGGCGCATAACATCATGGCTGTAATAGGATATTAAGACTCCAAAAGTATTTTAGTTCAAGAGCAGGAAATATGGGAACTCTGTGCAGAGACTATAACTTCACAGGAGAAATTACACTGGCAAGCTTTTACCACAGTAGTGTGGATACCTATTACCATCTCATGATGAAACACGCGATGGTGATGAAATTACGCAAGTTGATACTGCAATTTCAGCCCAACAACTACTTCACTTGAATTACCACGCCTCCGGGGAGGGTATGTAGAAGTTTCAGGATGCAGAGACTATTAATGATTGGAAATCTGGTTTGGGTCACCTCTAAAAAGGCTCTCAAACTTAGAAAAATTTACAATCCAAACAAACACCTCTTAGATCCAAACCTGCCTTCGCTCCCCTTCTGGGTGACCACCCAGGCACTCTGGGGAGCCCTGTTTTTCTTCTGTCCTTCACTCAGACCATTGGACCACTGCTGCCTTCAATGATCCCTCCCAGAGAGACTTTTCTAGGGTCCTGTCAGAGGAATGCCTGCTCCACATTTGGTGAGGCAGCTAAAAAAACTGTATCTCCCGCAGGCTGGAGCAGGGCCCAGCAGACACAGTGGGCACTTCACTTGATACAATGGCATCCACGGACTGGGTGGCCAGCCCAGGCCTGGGAGTCTCTGAAGGTCACAGGATGTTGGCAATGTGGTTCTAACAGCTGCTAAAGCCACCCTGGGCAGGAATCGAGCCGTAGCCATGGGTACAGTCAAAGGGAGAAATGCCCATGACGAAAGGCTGTCTGGCAAATTTGGACAATCTCCACAAAATAGGTCTGGCACAACTCCGAGATGGCAGGTCGCTAGAGAGAGCCCGCGGAGCATACAACATACAATGCTGCTCATTTTCCTCCTTCTCAAGAGCTGCCAGAGCAGGATTAGCTACACAGTCAAAAAAAATTCACGTCCCTTCTAATGGCAGGGCTCTCCGTGTCTTCTGAAAAAACACAAAGCATGTGTACACGCGCGCATGTGTGTGTGTGTGCATGCATCCGTAAGCATGTGTTTGCACACGTGCAACTGGGCTGTGAACTTACTGCAAAAAGCCACCTTGAGATTGTGGCACTTCAGGCAGGGTTATCTTGGACAAGATTTTTCTTCCCATTTTTCCACCTCTCAGTTCTTCTGAGACATCCTGGACTTGTTTTCCTAATACGCTATGTTTGGCTATCTGAGCCTTCTATTCCTCTACCACGGAGCTCATCTACAAGCAGTTTATGTAGTTCATCTGCAGAACATCTAAACATCACTGTGGCTTCATCTGGGCGCCTGGCTGTGTGGCAATCTGTGCTTCTCCGTTCACTTTTCTCCCACATTCCACTCCACCAGTTTCTGTAAATCCTGCCTGCGCATCTACTAAACCCGCACTCTCCCCCCTCCCTCCACAGCCAAAGGGACAAGTCCCTCAGAATGAAGTCATGATCTCAACCTCAACTCACCTGTCAGCACCTGTTCACTACTTCAGAGACAGGCGAGCACCACGCCCTTCCAGTTGGCCACGATGGACGCCTAGGGCAGCCTTTCTGGCTTCACCCCACATCTAACTCGTTCTCAAGTCTTTCTGAAACCTGTCTCTCTAGTAAAGATTAAGACATTCTCCCCAATTCTTGCAGTGTCAGTGTTGGAGCTAGCTCAGGCCTCCATTCTTTCTTATCAAATGGTCGTGGTCCTCTCCTGACAGGGTCCTTCTCTTGTGGATTCTCTCTCTGCAGCCACAGGGATCTTCCTAAGGCCCTGATGGGATCATGTCACCCCCTGCCTGAGACACTGGGGGCTGTGTCCCTAAAACAAAAGGCCACTGCTCGTCACAGCTAAGAATGCATTTCAGGAGTAGGCCCAGGGTCATCCACGTTTCAGTCCCTTTCCATTCTCATCAACACTTTCAGGTTTTGCTAATGTTTCTCCCTCTGTACATCCTTTACCCTTGGCTTACATGTGGTTCCTCCGAAACAGAGGTTCCCCCTGGGTGTTCCTGCAGAACACTGTGTGTGGTGGTCATAAACGTGGATCGTGGATATATTTGGAAGTCTATTTGCTCATGACTGTTGAAACCATAAGCTCATGTACTAAAAAAAGGTACAAACTTTAATAAACAGTATAAATAATTTATAGCCCTGTAAAGTCTTAAAATTTGGAAGTCACATGCTATAAAATTGACTTGTTATACATATTATACAATGAAGGAAATATCATTTCTCTTTTATAAACAGAGAAAATGAACATTTGTTTAAAACCGATGAGAGATAAACTCTAATTCTGTATGACTCCTGACTAATATTTTAAATGCATAAATACATACACACAGCTTCAGACATGTTTGTGTCTATTCAGCTGAATTCAGCTGTTAACTCAGCCCAACAACGCAGGTGCGCCTCAGCCATGCAGGTGCGTCTCATTTAAAACTGCACGCAAACTGGATTTTTGTGAATTAAAGTTGATTTTATATGTCCCATCTGAGTAAATTCTAAGATAATTCTTAGCTCAAAGAGAAGAATCACCTCTAATTTAACTTTCTTGACTTTCTAGACTTTCATAACTGGATTTACTTAACGCAGTATTATAAAGTAATGAAAGTACTTTTAATTACAGAATAAAACAAAGAAAAAACAATGATATATCTACTTATACATTACACAATGCCAAAATTCTACATAAAAATATAAGCACTGAGGCTCGGTGCCTGTTGCTCAACGGGCTAAGGCACCAGCCACGTACACCTGAGCTGGCGGGTTCGAATCCAGCCCAGGCCCGCCAAGCAACAATGACAGCTGCAACCAAAAAATGGCCGGGCATTGTGGCGGGAGCCTGTGGTCCCAGCTACTTGGGAGGCGGAGGCAGGAGACTCGCTTGAGCCCAGGAACTGGAGGTTGCTGTGAGCTGTGAGCTGTGACGCCACAGTACACGCTATCCAGAGTGACAGCTTAAGGCTCTGCCTCAAAAAAAAAAAAAAAAAAAAATATAAGCACTGAGAAGACTAAGTCACCTGAAAAACCTCTGCATAATAAAGAAAAAATAGAGGAACATTTAGTATGTATATTCTTCTGAATCCCATTTTATCTACTAATTAAAATTCCTTTTCTTTTTTTTTTTTTTTTTTACTTTTGATTTACAGCTACCAAGGACAAGGACACACATTCTAAATTGGAGCCACCTCCCACCCCCAGGGGGGCACAAAAATGAGTTTCTTGGAAGAAGAACCTCAATTTCCAATACAAATGTGAATGAGTAAATAGTTGATTAAGCATACCAACACATAAGTGTAAAATTATATCTATACCACTGTACCCTATTTCAATGATTCTTAGATGCTACCGCTATAATACAGCATAATTTTGCACACCATTTATAAAGAAAATACTTCTGCCAGTCAAATTATATCATGTAATAGATTGTAAGACACATTCTAATTTTAGAGATGCTAAAATGTGAGAAAAAATGTGCATCTTGAAATCAATGATATACTGTGACAGACTCTTTTCTGTTTTAGCCCCAACATTTGGAACAGTGCTTGGCAATAAGCAAACACTCTATAAATATTTGTTGAATGCATGAAAAAATAATAAGTGAATATTAGCATATGAAATGTATAAATAGCTTGCTTTTAGAACAATTAAAAAATGGTAGGCAATGATCAAATCTTTTTAAAATAATCGCTACTCTCTAGTTTAAAATTAAGAGTTCAGGAAATTGGCATACAAATAATAACCTCTTTACAGACTTCCATTAAATAGATAATTACGAAGTTTCAGACACGTAAAATCAGATATAAACGTAATGAGATCTTTTAAAAACACCTTTGAAAACAACTTCTGATATAATTTGCAATGTATTTGTCTCCAAGTTTTACTTTAAGCTCTTCTATCAGATTTCTCTCTCAGACCTGGGGGATCTGGACAAACACCCTTCTGTCTGTCTTCAATCATACCCACTTCAAGGGAAAAATGCCCTGTCTGACCATTACTAATGACCTGCTGATGCTGCTAATTACAAACCTCCATCAGTGTATTACAGGAATTCTATTCCGTTTATCTTCTCTATCTACGTCCTTTCCAAGAGCACTTTTGTAAATGAAGAAAGAATTCAGTCACGCCTTAGCCCTTGCTTAAATTTACTAAATTTTACACATCTTCTTTACTAATTTTATCTTTCACGCGAAAACTCCCTTTTCCCTCCTCACTTGCCCTGCCTTCTTGGGCTCATGAATATGAATGGGACTGAAAACTGGTTATGTATTTTTTTTCCTCACTCTGCTACCTACACTATAGTGCCCTGGTGTCAGACTGGCTCACAGCAACCTCAAACTCCTGGGTTCAAACAATCCTCCTGCCTCAGCCTCCAAGGTAGCTGGGACAACGGACACTTAGCACCATGCCCAGCTTCATTGTTCGGTTTTTAGTAGCAACTCCTGAATGCACGCGATCCTCCCACCTTGGCATCCCAGAGTACCAGGATTATAGCTGTGAGCCACTGGGCCCTCCCAGGGTATGTCATTTCTAATATTTGTAGTTTTACCATCAGACACTTAAGCAGAATGGAAACTGCAACTTCCTCCAGTTTGATCTTCACGTAGACCTGTCTCCCCCCTGGTGCTCCACACCCAATACAGAACAGGGCCTGGACTGCTGGAGAATAATAGTACAGGAACATGTTCTGTCTCTAGACAGATAAAATGCACATCTCCCTTTAAATGGTAAATTCTTCATTTCAAAGGTTGAATAGGACAGTACTTATAAGTGAATCCTACTTAGTTAAATTTAGATTGCAAGAAAAAGAAAGTCCTATCCAAAAACATTCTCTGTTTTGGGGCCCTTTTCGTCTGGTTTGGAATTAATTTTTTTACACCCTTTCCTCTCAGTGTCTTGTGAGACAAACACCAGTAGACGCAACACTATTAGGTCCTAAAATCTGAAACTGTAATGCTCTGATTTAGTTGTTTTGTATAATTGTTAATTTAAAAAGGACCTTCTTTTACTGGTACATTTTTCAGTGAAAGCGGCATCAGTATAATAGTTAGTTTGGCTTCTTTCCCTTTAGAAGGAAAGACATCCCAAGTGAGCACAGCCCATTGTACAAACCTGTCTCCTTCAAGATTCTCTCTGCAATGCCACCATCATCTGCTGGGTCCTTTTTGCCAGGTGTGTCTTTTGTCTGGAGGTCCAGCCCTTCCCACATGGCCAGCGTCCCACCCCTTCTGCTGGGCTGCTCCAGGACAATGCCCAGGAGCCGGCCGACGCTCCCACTATCCTGCCCCCCTCTCTTTTCTCCAATCCCATAGCTGGCTTCTTCCTCCTCTCCCCTGACTTCTTGGCCTTTTTTTCTGCGGCTGTCACTGCTTTTCCTCCTCCACTTTCTCTAGTGGAGAAAGGTGAGGTCTCTTTCACCTCCGCCTCATGCTGCAACAGCTTTGAAACCATGCTATCCTATGGTCATATCAAGAGATGGGACTATGCTGCCCTCAGCTTTGTGGGACCCTGATGGCAGTCACAGAGAAGGACTCTGCTGGAGCCCACATCTTTGCAGAGTTCCCCTGCAGATGCCTGCTCCAGCTCCTGCCAGCCTCACCCTGCCTGCTGGGGGAAAGCTCCTGATGAAAACTTATGTAACAGACCCCTCCGTCAGGGTAGCCATCCACATGCCTGGACAGCCAACATGCTGCCCATTCTCTGTCCAACTGCTAATTTTCCCTACCCCTCTACTCTCTCTCCCATTCACTCAAAAATCAAGATCTTTTCTTCAATTAAAGTTTCTTCCCTTATTGTGCCTGCTGGTTGTTTTAAAACGCCAAGGAGGAATTTTACTGGTTTATTGTTTATTCCCTTTGCTCTCCTGCATTCCAGCTTTCTGCATTTCGACACATGGGTCAAAACAGACAATGTAAGGCTTTTTCAATTTTATTTTTTAAGCACTATAACAGATATTCATGACTTTAATTTAACTGTCTGCTTACTAGCAGCCATGCTTGTTAAGGGTTGCAATAAACCAACTGAAAAATTAAGCGCTCCACTTCCTCACCTCCTAAGTCATACATTATTTTAAGAGTCCTGTCATTAGGAATTCAGTTGGTACTCAGCAGCGGCGCAGATCCTAATGACTCCATTTGGTATTCACACAGATGTTAGCATGTATCATGCCCTCCACTACCATCAGAGAATCATTCCCTTTCAATGTTTTTTTTTTTTTATTCCTTGTGTTTGATAAATAAGCAGATAATCTTTGCTCTGCCCAATAAAAGCATATTAAAACCAGGCCTGACTGATATGTGGTTGGAAACCCACAAGCAAAGAAACGTTCACAGGTCCCAACACCAAAACACTCTGACCTCTCCTCTGCCACTCCGTCACCTGGTTTGGGGGCATCCTTACATTTCTGGGTGTCCTTCCAAACGACGTGAAGATAAAACTCCCTACATAGAATCTTTAGACTTAAAATGTACCAAACTGTGATAACTGCCTGTATCTATAAACTTTTATCATTCACCTGATGATCTGAAGAACCCCACAAGCAAAGAAGTCAAGAAAACGTGCTCAGCGGTACAGGGAGGACATGGCAGAGCTGGGCTTCAGAGTCAGGACTTCCCAACTACCAAGTGGACGCTGTAGGATCTGTGGGTCAGCCAGCAACGCTGCCCTCCCCTCCCTTCTGGGATGGTCAGCTGTGTCAACTCGGTGAGGCTACAGTCCCCAGTGGTTCCCTCAGAGATGTTATCCAATCTAGGTGTTGCTGTGAAGATATTTATAGATAGGATTAAAGTCTATACTACTTTACTTAAAGGAAGAGCATGCTAGACAGTGGGCCTGTTTCAATCAGTTAAATGGCGCTAAGGGCAGAACTGAGGCCTTCCTGAAGAAGAAATTCCACCTGTGGACTTCTGCATCAGCTCCTAAGAATTGCTAGCCTGCTCTTCCAGTAGATTTTGGACTTTCCTACTCAGCTCCCACAATCATGTAAGCCAGCCCCTTGCTATCACACACTCCTATGTGTATGTCCATACATATCCTACTGTTTCTGCTTCTCTGCTGGAACCATCACTGTACACTAGTGAAGAACTGTGCTGAGGACTGGAGAGCTGTCATGGGCCTGTATTACGCTCACCTGTTAATGAGCTGCAAGTCTGTGCACGGCCACATGCCAGGCACTGCTGGATGAGCAATATTCTTTCAACTTCCCTCAAACACTTAATGTAAGCAATTTAATTCTAGCAACACACACATCTATTTCTCCGCTTGTAATTCAGGCCTCCCCTTATCCTTAACCAAGGTGGAAAACATCCTTCCAACTCATCCACTTGAAGTCCTTATATGTTCACCATGTCACTGACAAAAAAGATGTTGGCTGGGAGGGGTGACTCACGCCTGTAATCCTAGCACTTTGGGAGGCCAAGGCAGGTAGACTGCCTGAGCTCAGGAATTTAAATCCAGCCTGAGCAAGAGCAAGACCCTGTCTCTACTAAAAACCTACTAAAAATAGAAGAACACTAGCCAGGCATTGTGGCTGATATAATCCCAGCTACTCGGGAGGCTGAGGCAAGAGGATCGCTTAAGCCCAAGAGTTTGAGGTTGCTGTGACCTATGATGCCATGGCACTCTACCTAGGATAACAGAGTGAGATTCTGTCTCAAAAAACAAACAAAAAAGATAAAAAGATGTTAAAGTCATGTAAAAAATCTCTGTGAGCTGCCTAACACTAGCCTAATTCTATTGCACTGTGTGTGATTTTACTATCTTACATAATTAACAAGTTCATGCAAAACTCAGGCATTCCGTGTGCAAGATTAAAATGAAATATTTTGAGTATTACCAAAGTGCTATTCCTTAGACACTAGTGTAGAAAAGTCTATTCTTCTCTTCAGGTTAAACAATCCATGTGCGCTTCGTGCTACACTGTGAGTCAGGCACCCAGACTTGGAATTACTTCCCCTGCCTAACTGTGGAGCTTTTACTCCTCATTTTGTCTCATCTGAGCAGCTAACGGTGGATTCAGTCTTCTAACACCAGATTCTGAGCTGATGAGGAATGCTGCTCTTAATATAAAACACCCACATCCAGTGTGGGGACCGCTTACGCCACCGCTGTCCACCTGTTTATTCTTCCCTTCTTAGCAGAAGGAATCTTGATTCTTCACGATCAATCTTGATTCAAATGAATGAGAGTCGGCTCTACAGCCAGGTGATGCTTACAACTTAACCGTCTGCCTTACATGTGTTTCTATTTCCCACAATCCCCCATTTTCTCCCATTTCCCACAATAATTTTTAATCTGTGTTGGCTGTTTTACTTGCTGCCCTTTGGTCTACAGCTAATAATCCATCATCCATGTGCTACAAACATAGTTTTCAATGCTTTGCTTATGTTACTGTCAAAAGATGCGTAAAAGCAACCTTGGTATATATGGCAGCAGGATGTGAAATCTGAGATGAACTTTGAAATAACAAATATACCAATTTGAATTGAAAATAACAGGACCACAATGCTATATGCTGCCACAGAGACTACTCACTAAATATTAATTACGTTAAAACGACTGTTGGGGAGAAAAGCACTCTTAATGACTGATTTTAAAATAAACATACTTCTGTTCAGGCAATAATGGAAAACTACTCTCCCATTATTTATTCACTAAGGATTGGTAGTTAACATTTTTATTTCACATTTGTTTTCGTTCCTAGGCACATTTTTCAAAATTAGACTTGATTAATAGTTTAATATAATGTGTTATGTAGTAGCATTTGGATATTAAAACATTAAAGAAAGATCTAAAAAATAGGAGATAACAACGTATTCTTCCTCCATGCCTGCCACTGTAATTTGTACATTTTTGTATGCACAAAAATAAGAACTTCTGGATGAAAATTACTAACTACTGAAAACTCTTACCTTCTACATCACTGTCCAGTAGTACATATGGGAATAATGTCTTGTGGACCCAGTGTGAGGAAGATCTTTGCCTCGTTAAGATGCTGATAAGTTTACATTTAAAGACAACATGACTCTCAAAGCTCTTCAAGTTTCCCTTTTTACTTTAGCTGCTAGGAAGCTCAGTACTAATTTACAGGCTACTTTTACTTACTATGTAACAACTGCATTTTTTTTTTTTTTTTTTTTTGAGACAGAGCCTCAAGCTGTCGCCCTCGGTAGAGTGCCGTGGCATCACAGCTCACAGCAACCTCCAAATCCTGGGCTCAAGCGATGCTCCTGCCTCTGCCTCCCAAGTAGCTGGGACTACAGGCGCCGGCCACAACGCCCGGCCATTTTTTTTTTTTTTGGTTGCAGCCATCATTGTTGTTTGGCGGGCCCAGGCTGGATTCAAACCTGCCAGCTCAGAGTGGCTGGCGCCTTCACTGCTTGAGCCACTGGTGCTGAGCCACAACTGTGTAAGTTTTGACAAGTCGCCTCATAGCCTTTCCTGGAGAAGAACATATGAATAGCATTGTGGTTTGGAAGACTAAATTAAATATGGTCATTTCAGGAGCTCTGACTGGCTTGGCTATTTGGCTGGACAAATCACTTAATGACAGCTAATATCACACATTTCTCCAAAACTAGGGAATTTACAACTCCTTCCTTCCTATCCAAGATCTCTCTGAAGACTGGTGAAATTTAACAGAAGAATCTTAAAGGAAAGCATTTCTGTCCGTGATAAGGGGGACATAATGCTTTTGATTTGTGGGCACAGTGTGATGACCCAGCTCGGGGTCTGAGTTGGAGTTGCCGAGGTGTGGGCCTCCTGGGGCAGAACGCATTAGTCCATCCACTCTGCCAGCTGTCCAAGGCTTTGTCTCTGACAGTGGATTGACCTGTTCTCAGGTCTAGATTTTTGCATGTGACTATCATATCACTTTCAACCATTGTTTGATGTATTATTTCTATGTGTCATTATTTTTATAAGACTGAGTATGCACCATAATCTAGTACAAAAATTAGATTTTTATAAGAAAAAGAATCCTCTCAAAAATGCAGTACAAACAACTGAAAATTATGCATTAATAACCTCAATAGATCCAACTGGTTTTCTTGAAACTTTGTGCCCATTTAAAAATTTGCACATTTATTATTTTTTAATTTTTTTTGCAGTTTTTGGCCGGGGCTGGGTTTGAACCCACCACCTCCAGCACATGGGACTGGCGCCCTACTCCTTTGCGCCACAGGCACCACCCTTTTTTTATTTTTTTGGAGGCAGAGTCTTACTTAGTCGCCCTCTAACTCACAGCAACCTCCAGCTCTTGGGCGTAGGTGATTCTCTTTTTTATGCTGATAGGCAGGGCAAAGAATGTGGGTCTGGCTGTGATAGCAGGTATTGATGCCATTGCCACTGGTCAGGGTCCGTGACAGAAGGTACGTACGTTCCCGACTGCCTTCTCCTCCAGCCTGATATAAGGCTGATCTCGTGCCTCTTGACACCGCAGGTGTAGTGACTGACAAGTCACCACTGCTCTCATTTCTCGGGCTCTCTCATGCTGGTTGGGAGAGCTAAATCCTTCCCCATGCCCTTTTCACCAAGGTGTTCCATTATTGAGCTATACAGGTGTTACCTGTAACTCTCACTCCTCCTAGCCATAGGCTATACAGGTTGCTACATATTGACCCTCTGAAATGGCAAAATTCCAAGTCAGAAGGCTCATCAGGGGTTTCCTGTGCCCCAAGATTCATACCGAATTCTACTACTTAACACCTGAACTGCACATAAAAGCAGACTATAAATGCACATGTCACATATGATTTGCAAAATGTTCCTTTAAAAAAAAATAAGTTGCTATACCCAGCAGCTGCTGCCATCCTCTGCCTGAAAGGATGCTCAGTGGTAAGAAAGTGGGGTGAACTGACTCAAGGCAGCCAAGGGGTTAGAAGGAAAGACCTGTACATAAAACATCACCCGAGAGGTAAAACACACTACCTGTACCAGGTGTTGAAAAACCCTGTGTTTTTGATGTGAAATCCCAAGAAGAGCTGAGTACGTATGAGCAATTTAACATGTTAAAACCTCTAGATGGTAAAGGTTAATTTCTCTGATGATTCATCAGGACTGTCTTGTTAAGAGTGGCAGAATTTATAAGTACAAAATAATAGTCAGCAGGAGAAAGTACTCAAATATAAGAGAGGAATCTACCTACAACTAGGGCCCAAGCCTTGAAAACAGAATTTGGGGCATGAGGCAGAATTTCAGAGATCAATGAGAGTTAATATATTGCTCTTCAGTCCAAAGGGAAAACAAGGCTACATTCACGTTACTGAGGAATATTGAGTCCTGACTTCTCCAAGAGATCAGCCTATAAAAGAGCTGGTCTGTTTATTAACATAAGAACCCAAGCATTATGAGAAGCTTAGAGGAAAATCCACTCTGACTCATGGGGAAATATTCACCCATGAAACTAAAGATCAATAGTTCTACATTTAGGTAAAGGTTTATGCTTGATGACAAACACAGTCCATAAATGCCACTTGGTAAATGGCATTGGTAAAAATTATTAACCAAAAGTCACACTTGGGGCATATGTGCTTCCAAATACCACATAGCTTGTTACAATATGTCCTCAAGTTTATAACTATGCTGTGTGTCCCATTAAGGCCCAATAAATAACTCCTCTGCACCACTGATTAGGAAGATATTTCTCCATTAGGGTAGCTTCTAATCATACAGAGCATGCAAAAGGTCACATTTTTAACCCAAATGAATACAGTTGTATTTCTCATCAAATGAGCCCATGAGATCACAAATCATGAGGGTATTAAAAAGACATAGAGCTACACATTAATCAAACACCTATAAATTTAATGAGAGGTAAAATCCCACAAGGTCAAACATCCCCAAATGATCAACAAAGGGAACCAAATTCTTAGCTTCCCATTTTTCTATTAGGGATTGATTTCTGCCCTGCTAAAACTATATATCCATGAGCAAAATGAACTACTGTTATGGTTATTTTACACCACTAAATTTTCCGATCCTTTGTTACACATCAGCAGCTAACCCATCCACACCCTATGTAAATACAAAAAAGAATGTGAGAGGTTATCCTCTTTGCAGAGACAAGTGCTCAGTACTATCAAAACAAGGAAGACATGGAAAACCTCCATCGACCCCAACTCCAAACCCCAACACCCCATCCCCAGATAACCCCAACCCCGTCCACCCATCATAGCCTGGACTCAGCCCTTTACTATGTTCTGATAAACACTGGGACAAAAACCAATTCCGCTCTGCCCCTCCAATTCAGATGGGGAAATAGAGGAAGAGTTGAAATACTTCAATGACAAGACAATATCTTATTCAGCTATACCCACTATTGGTCCTATATATGGAGGAACTTCATGTAAAATTTATATTAATATTGAATTTGAGATAGTTGTGATTTTCACAGTTGTATGAGTTACCAATTTTGAATCTACTTTTTTATATATTCTAACATTGCGCAATTAAGTAAACATATTATGAATAAAGGGAACAAAGTTTCTCTCTGTCAGGAGGAGGAGCTAAAAATATAGGAAGAGAGAAGACTAGAATGAACTCCATGAAATTGGCCTGGAATTGGAGATACGTAGGTTTTGACAGATTAGTAGACAGACTGAGTACAGATACTGAAGTAGATAACAGACATGAATATGTAACATGCATGTGAAATATACATATATAATTTAGCACTGTCCAATGAAAGGGACAAGAAGTGATGACACTCAAGCAGCAAAGAGCACACACGATACCCCTGTCTTGGTTTCTATGCACTATTTCTGCAATGAAAGTTACCAGGGATCCCTTGAGAAATGGCTGATTCCAAGTCAGAATTATGGAATTACAAAATGATTGTAGAACATCTTAATGTGCCAGAGTAAGGAATAATGGGGATATATCAAATGAAAACAGGCCAACTTGATGGAAATCTCACTGACAAAACCTGGGAAAATTTGAACAAAAGAATGTGAAGAATCAATTATAACCTATAGAATAAAATAAAAATCCATGAGTTCATATCAATTAAATATATAAATAAGATACAAGGGGAGGGTCTTCCTGACAGAGGAATGCCAACTGTGAAGGCAGAAGTAATGAAGCAATTAGAAAAGCAGCATTTGGCAAGTACCACTGTATTTAGTGATTTAGGTCAGTGTCACCAATGGATGCTAAAACGGGTGAGTGAAAACATGATGAGAAATAGCCTCAAATATATGTGTTGTTAATAATAATAATATCATTAGAGAAATATGGCAGATTCCCTCTTAACTAAGTGATGATATAGATTGCCAGTAATGGGACAAGTCGGAGTCACCTGCTTCTAGACACGATACACTGAGAAGTACCTGCGTCTCTCCTGGGTAGGAGAATCTAATCATGAGAAAATTATTGAAGAAACTTAAAAAACTGAGGAAGAGCCCGAACGCTGGCTTTTAGCCTTCAAAAACATAAAGGTCACAAAAGGCAAAGAAAGCCTGAGGGGCTGGAACAGATTAAAGTAGCCTGAAGAAACGTGCGAACTACATGCCATGTATGATCTCAGAATAGATCTTGGGCCAGGAAGAAAAAAGAGACATCATTAGGACAATGTGGGAATTAATATAAGCTCTGCAGATTACAACGCTGTGCTCCTGTTAACATCGGATTTGGATCACTGTATTGTGATTCCGTAAGAGAATTACATTCTTGCTTTTAGGACATACACACTAAAGTGTTTGGAAATTGAAAGAGTATGTCTGCAACTGACACGGTTCAGAAAAAATTATGTGTACATACGCTAATATGATATATTTTATGTTATACACACATACAGAAAAGGGAAGGGCAGGGAGAGGGTAGGGGTAGAGGAACAGAGCAAAAACAATGTGGGGAAGAGTTAGTGTCTCCAACATTGAATGAAGGGTGTAAGGGAATGGTTTGACTTTTCTTGTAACATTTAAGCATGAAGTTTTTGCAGAATAAGTCTTAAAATTATATTGACATGGAAAGCCTAAGAATAGACACTCAATGGAACAGACTGATTAAACATTATATATTATCATCTAAAAGGGAACATATAAAACACAGAGCCACCTGTATCAATAGAGGTGAAAACACATGCTGAGGACACACTGAGTGAAAAGGCCAGTTAGGCAATGTCACCGACAGTACAGCACCATCTATGCCATTAAAAAAACATGCATGAAACAACACTACACACACACAAATGTAGAATAATACAAATCACACCAACCTGGCCTGGATACCTATCAATTTCATCATACTAGTGATCTCTGGGGTGAGAAAGAAGGAAATGAGAATATAAGTAAAAAGAAAAAGCGCAGGACAGAAGGTCAAATTTATTTATAGCCAAGGCCGGCTCTATGCATGGGCATACAACCGGGATGGTCACAGGGGGCCTTGAGCTTGGTTTAATGCTCTGCTTGCGTTGTGTTTTTTTTTAACATAGGGCCACACACTTTCATTCTTCACTAGGCTAGTAGCCAGTCCTATTTACAACAGTTTGTTTGCCTCATAAGAAATAAATGAAATGAATTTGTTATCTCTGTATAGAACAACCCCAGATGTTTATTATTAGCCTATGTGATAAAACTGGGAGGAAAAAAAAAAAAAACAAAAAAAAAACAGCCCAATATTCAGCATTTCAAAGTTGGATAGCCCTAAACTAGAGTTAGTTAAAAGAGAAGTTCCTGCCTGGGATGCTCTTCCCGAGTCTGAATTCTTTGCATTTACTGCTCTCTGAAACATCAGCCTTCAGACATTTTCTCCAACCACTCCATCTGCAATCCTTCCCTTCCTTTCCTCACCTGCTGTGTTTCTGCCACAGCATTCACTACTCTCTGAAACGCTGTCACTCCTGCACATAGTTATGTGTATTATATTCTCCTGCATTAGAACATGAGCCCTGGGAAGTTATGGACTGTATGTTTCGTCTCTGCTGTGTCTCCAGCACCCATGACAAGACTTGGTATACTGCAGGTATCTAACAAATGCTGAAGAAATGAACTTAGAAAGAGAGGCAGAGAGAAGGACTGGTAAAGATGGTGGGAGATGGCTCAGCGCTTGTAGCTCAAGAGGCTAGAGTGCCAGCCACATACATTAGAGCTGGCAGGTTGGAATCCAGCCCAGGCCCACCAAACAACAATGACAACGACAATAAAAAATAGCCAGGCGTTGTGGTGGCCTGTAGTCCCAGCTACTTGGAAGGCTGAGGCAAGATAATCGCTTACGCCCAAGAGTTTGAGGTTTGGAAAAAGTTCAGAGCAAGATTCCCCAGCAGCCTGCAGTAGGCATGCACAGTGCAATCGCAGCCACAGAGGGGGTCTCAGCCAACTGGTGCTAGAAGTCAGCCTCCAGTCACACCCTGAGCAAGCACATGGCGACACTCGCATCAGAACTAGGAGGTTGCTCTAAAGCTGCAGCAACCTCCCAGGGTCATCAAACCTTCATTTCAGAAGGAAACTCTTGAGATCAAGAATCTCATCCTCTTGAGGCCACAAGGCAATGATTCCTGCAAAGGTAAAGATCTGACACTTAAGGCCAGAGGTTCCCTGGCAACTCCTTACTAAGGGTAGAATTGCCAGAGATCTCTAGAAGATTTGCACTTTCTCTATGTCTCTGCTCTTTCTATGCTATTCCCCATTTCTTAGACAACCTACCCCCCCCTTCCACCATCCTTCAAGGCCTGACTCAAGCTTCCCTTATTAAACCTGCCCCAACTGTACCAGTCAGGGTCCTAGCAGATTGGGAAAGCCAGGTCCTGGCAGGTAAGAGTTGAATAAAGGGACTATCTCCCTGGTCCACACTACAGGGATAGGGTGGGACTGCCTGAGGTTAGGCACAGAGCTGGAAGTGACCATCCTGTGGCCTGAAGGAGGCCTCACTTTTCTCCCTCCCTCTGCTCTCTTGATGGTGTCCTCTTTGGCTAACTCATCCAGAAGCCAGAGGACAGGAGACGCTGAGGCAGGGCTCACAGGGGACTTCCTGGCACTAAGGAGGGGGAAGTAGATCTGGGAGCAAACGCCACTCTGCACACCCACAACAGTCACTTACGACCAGGAACACAGAACCACACACCTGCTCTCACATGAGGGCTACGCTGTGTCCCGTGTACTTGCCTTGTCTCCCTCAGCCAGACCCTAAATCTTCAGGGGAAGCCACCCCTCCTTCCTTATATAATCAGATATCATATCATCGATAAAATAATTGAGTGTTTGTATGATAGATTACCAATATGCTCTCAGATTTTCTGATATCAAAAGAGCCAAAAAATTCTGAATTTACAATATCCTTATTATAGGTGATAGCCATGAGTATCCATCTCATTAATAGTAGCCAGAATTCTATAACTAACTCACATTTCTACACAAGACAGAGCATCACCCAGTAAGAGAAGTAAATGATGGAAAGCAGTTTACTATTTGACAAGGAAACTCTATTATCGCCCCCACACCAAAGCACACACAATATTCTGCTGGGTATTTATTACTTAGCTATTGTATGAAAATATTACAGAAATAAAAATCTTGGGAGGAGAACAAAAACTCCTAACAAATTCTTATAGGACTGATTGGTAATATGCTAGTGCACCATCAATTGTGATACAAAATAGAGGGAAAAGTGAAAACTTGCTTTTTTTTCTTTTAGTGTAGTTTTTCTAATGGGAATAAATAACTTACTATTCCTTCAACCAACCAGTTCTCTCCTATTCTTTAAAAAATCTATTCTGGTTGCAGTTACAAAACAAAACATTGTGCATCACTTTTCCTGGCTTGCCCTCTGCATGCTTGTGTATCTTCTGATTATAAGAAAGATAACTCAGAAGTCATAAAAAAGATTTTTTTCAAGACACCATTTTCCTCTAGAAATAATAAGGAAAGAGCAATCAAAGTTTGAAATATCTTGGGCCATTTAAAATAATTTAAAATAATTCAAATTAGACTACTTCTACATCATTTTCTATGATCTTAAAAATTCTATTATTAGGCTCGGCGTCTGTGGCTCAAGCGGCTAAGGTGCCAGCCATATACAGCTGGGGGTTCGAATCCAGCCCGGGCCTGCCAAACAACAATGACGGCTGCAACCAAAAAAATGGCTGGGCATTGTGGCAGGTGGCTGTAGTCCCAGCTACTTGGGAAGCGGAGGCAGGAGACTCACTTGAGCCTAAGAGTTGGAGGTTGCCGTGAGCTGTGATGCCACAGTACTCTACCCAGGGCAACAGCTTGAGGCTCTGTCTCAAAAAAAAACCAACTTTACTAATAGACATGTCTATTACCCAATTCCTATTCCTCAGCACTCCAGAGAGCAGAGTAATTATAGGTCAAGTCACCACACACGGTGATCAGATCCTACCTTTCTCAAGGTCGGGGCCACTCTCAGAACACCTGTTCTACCGTCACAGAGTTTGCAGTTACTCATTGGTTCAACTTTTAATTCATTAACAGCTTTGGGTTGCTGCACTTATGGATTCATTCCTTCTAATAGAGGAGATAGATATAACACAAAAGTATTCATGACCGTCACTTAGTAAGTGGTAACCTAAAGCATTTAATTGTAGTATGAAGTATGAATGTATACTACATTTAAACGTAGTATAATGTATATTTGTATGAGAGTACAAATAGTTATTTTAAACCAAAATCTCATAGAAGCAGCCTCCTAATAGAAGCACCCTTGACATGTTTTAACCTTAATTTAACCTCATTTCCAAAGGTTATTATAAAAAAGAACAGCAGTAACAAAAATACTAATTCAGTAGAAACCTAGTATGAAGATTGAACTGAGATATCTTCTCCTGTTTGTTATCTAAAACTACTTTTGCACAAAACCACTCTCTCTCCCCTCCATGGCCCCCCAGAAAAGGTGATTTTTACCTGAGGCATAAAAATTCCTGGCTATTACATTTTAAAATCAGAAGGTAATATCAATCTTAATCATTATTGTTATTGCTTTATGGTACATCTTAGGTTACTGTCACATTTTTATGAATATAGACAATAATCATTAATTCCCCCCAGTAGAAGTAAAGAATCATTTCTCTCCACTGTAATGTTCTCCCTCATAAAGGATACGGATGGAAAACATTTGGGGCACCTAATTATTCTTTTATGGATGATCCATGAGCATAAAACTATTAATGTTTATCTCTTAAGTATAATTACCATATTTCCCACATCAATGCCCATGGCTGAATACGTCAATTAAAACTAGATGTATAATTTTCACGTTTCAAATGAATTTAATTGTGTGAAGAAGATCTGTTTTATGCCCTCTTGTATATATATTTCTGGAGGAATTATTTTGCCAGGTCTAGAACGGGGTGTGGAATATGGCACAGCTTTTTCTATGAACTAATCCAATCCTCTAGGCAGCCTCCATTAAGACCAGAGCAGCCATGCCTGTTCTGACTATTTTAGGCCTAATAAGTGAACTTGGTTCATATTTAGAAAACTGACATTAGGTTCCACTTACCTAAAATATTTTTGATATTAAAAAATTATTCATTATTTTAAAAACATTTTATACTAATTAATCTCTTTTACCCCTTACCAAACAACCAGTAGTTCTTTTGAGGCAAAAGTTAAAAATAATGTAGTACCCCAAATTAAATCCAAAGCAAGCAGAAAAAAGAAAGTAATAAAAATAATAGGAATTCAATGGAATAACAGGAAAAAATTAACAAAGCCAAAAGTTTGTTCTTTAGAAAGCCTAATAAAATTGATAACCATATAGCAATACCGATGAAGATTTTTAAAAAAGAAAACAGAAGTTACTGATACTAAGACTAAAATATCACTATAGCTTATATTTATATTAAGAAAATAAAGAAGGCGACGCCTGTTGCTCAGTGGGTAGGACGCCAGTCCCATATACCAAGGGTAGTGGGTTTGAACCCGGCCCCAGCCAAACTGCAACAACAACATCAAAAATAGCCAGGCGTTGTGGTGGGCACCTGTAGTCCCAGCTGCTCAGGAGGCTGAGGCAGGAGAATCGCCTAAGCCCAGAAGTTGAAAGGTGTTGTGAGCTCTGATGCCACGGCACTCTACCAAGGGTGATAAAGTGAGACTCTGTCTCTATTAAAAAAAAAAAAAAAATACATAAAGAGGGAGTGTTGTAAACAGTGTTATGCCAATATATTCAATAACTCAGATGAAAAAGAGAACTTCCTTGAAGATACAATTTACCAAAACTGACATAAGAAGAAATAGAAAATCTAAATAGTTCTCTATCTGTTAAAGAAGTTGAATTTCTAATTAAACAACTTCCCAAAGGAAAACTCCTGGACTCAATGTCTCCACTAGTAAATTCTTTTAAAAGTTAATGAAAGGAATAATCAAAGTCCACATACTCTTTTAGAAAATAACTTCTCAACTCACAAAGGCATTATAATCCTAGTACCAAAACCAAAGATATTATGGACGATTATGGGTGCAAATCCTTTATGAACATAAATGAAAAAATCTTTTAAAAAATCATCAAATCACTTAGAATATAAAAATAAGATAACATCTCATAATCAAGTAGAGCTTAGGCCAGAAATTAAAGGTAGGAAATAAATTAATATAGTTCACTCTATTAACATATGAAGTGGCAAAACATTTCTGTAGATTCAGAGAAAGCATTTGACAGAGTCGTTTATGCTAAATACATTTGCGTTACAACACTCATTTATGCTAAAAACTTTCAGCAAACCAGGTACATAAAAGAACTTCTTTACACTATAATAGCTACAAAAAATCTACACATAACAGCATTTAAACTCAGGAGTGCAAGCAATCTACCTTCCTCGGCCTCCCAGAGTGCTAGGATTATAGGCAGGAACCACCTCATCTAGCCTTATCTGAAATGTTCCTTACGTTTAGACTGTGGTTATGGATACTAGGAAGAATGAATGCTACAGCGGGGAATGTGTTCTTCTCATTACTTCTCATCACATTTTTTAGAACTTTTTTGCTTAGATACCTGACATTAAATGGCTCCCCCTAAGATTAGAAATGAAATAAAAATGTCTGTTCTCACCCTCTCACTACAACATTGTACTGGAGGTCTCAGTGCAATCACACAAGTTAAACAAATAAAAGGCGCACAGACTGTTAAGAAAACAAAACTGTCGTGAGTGTATACAACTGATGCATGTACGTACCATGTCTGAATAAACCCATAATAAAACTACTAGTCTGCTAAATGAATTCAGCAATGTTTTAGGAAACAAAGTTAACCTATCAGCAATAAAAATTGTTAAAAATACTTTTTACAGGCTCGGTGCCTGTGACTCAACAGGCTAAGGCGCCAGCCACATACACCTGAGCTGGCGGGTTCGAATCCAGCCCGGGCCCGCCAAACAACAATGACGGCTGCAACCAAAAAATGGCCGGGCGTTGTGGCGGGCGCCTGTAGTCCCAGCTACTTGGGAGGCGGAG
>CAUYON010049508.1:0-10675 GCA_963573935.1 Arctocebus calabarensis
GGCTGGATGACAGGCAAGGAGGGGGACTTCCAACCTCCACCAGAGGCTCCAATTGCCAAAAAGGCTGGACAACTGCTGAGGAGACACCTGTGCCTTGGTGTCTCCTTCACTTCACACTTAGGACTAAATGTGGAACCCCCATCTCCTATGCCTAGGTCAATTCCTTGTGAACTTCCTAGGCCTTAATTCCAAGAAAGGACTGTATCCATTCATTGATACATTCATTCACCTTGCCCCTGGCAGAAGGGACTGTATTCATTCGTTTCCTGGCCAAGGAACCCATACACCTATATATACCCTGAGGCTAAAGGCCTAAAGGAAGAGATGGGGAAAGACTGGGAGAGAAACAGAGAGAGCTTCTCTCTCCCCACTAGAATTCTCTCCCTCTACCAGGAGCCTTAATGTTTTCTGTATTCTTTTCTGTGAATAAATTCTGTCTTACAAAAAAAAAAAAAAAAGAGAGGCGACTTAAACTATGATAAAGTAAGACTTACAATGAACAGAAACTCAAATGAGTCTATCACGGTAAATTAAAAAAAGCTAATTAAAAATAAAGAAAGAAAGAAAAGCTAATTAGTTGCATGTGCATGGCAACAAACTAATTCATTATTGCAAAAACCAGGTTAAAAAAGAAAGAAAGAGACAGTTACTTTGCTTTTCCTATGTGAATTTCACCATGGGGTAGCCAAACAGTAGATGAGAGGAAGCATATCTTTATAAATCCAAGTAATAAGTGAAAACAAAATGATAGGATTAGAGTGACACAGTTTTACGAATACTAACAAACTGATGTCAATATTGAGAATCAGCTAATACCAAAAAAGAGTGAATACTGGAGATTATGAAAGAACACAACACCACTCAGTCCTGCCAGAGGAATCAACTCTAAGTGTGAATAAAGCACTGCTTTATGCACATGGACAAGTCAGGGCAAATGCAAATCAGCCACACAGCCTTCCAATATTTTCCCCAGTTAAAAAGGATGAAAGAATTTAATTTTTGCTCAAAGAGCACTCAAAGTTACTGCAAAGTATTGGGAAAAAGAAAAGCAATTTTGAATCCCTTTAGTATAACAAAGTCAGTGTTTTCAAAGGCATCTTTAAGCATCTAAGCAATTCTTTTACCTGGATTTAAAAATACGTATCTACAGGCTCGGCGCCCATAGTCACAGCTACTTTGTAGGCTGAGGCAAGAGAACTGCTTGAGCCCAAGAGTTTCAGATTGCTGTGAGCTAGGACACCACAGCACTATACCGAGGGCAATATAGTGAAACTCTGCCTCCAAAAAAATTAATTAATTAATTAAATCAAAATAAAATAAATAATTAATTAAATCAAATAAAAATATATATCTACACTAATTTTTCTTTTTGTAATTTCATTTATCCATTTATAATTTCAAAGTAAGACTAAAGAGTTTGATGAAAATTTATACCAGAATAAGCACTGTATGTAGATTATGCGTCCAATTATTTGTTTGGTTATGCTTCCCGTTTCATGAATCACAAAAAATATTAAAATTCTTATACTATAATGTATAGATCCATAAAAATAAAATATTTTGTTAAAATTATTAAGTACTTAGGTTGTTACTATTGTGAACATAGTCATATAGTAGAAAAAGATAGGTAAGTTATTATATAAATAGAATCACTTTTACCTTTCCTAATGAAGTTAAGTACTATGAAAACATTCACATACATACATCGCCTATGGCTACTTCACTTGGTTTTTTCTTCCTTATATAGAAGAGACACCCACTACTTTAGTTTATCAATTAAATTTTGCATGTACAGAATTTATGATACTGTGAAAAAAAATTTAACAATTGTTACATAGACTTTCTGAAGCAAACAATTTTTTGAATCTAGATTATAGAACTAATCTTGTACTTCACTGAAACAGTTTTTCAAACTGCATGAAATAGGAGATTATTCCTATAGCATTTATATATCTCGACAGAGCCATCTGTACAGAATAGTCGCAGCTTATCTTAAAAGCAGGCAGCTCAGGATCTTTAAGCCAAGTGCTCCTCCTTCCCTCTCTTCCTAACACATTTCAGTGCTGTCTTGTTTTTCTGTCTGTGTCCTTTGAGACCTTCTTCTCAGCTTCCCTGACCCCACTCCACCCAGGACACCTTCTTTCAAATGTTATGAAACCCCTGATTGCAGGTTATTGAGCATTTTAGCATTCACAAGCCAAAAGAAGATTTACTTAGTGGAACATTTTAATTTCACAAAAAAATCCTTCATTGGACTAAGAGATAATTTTACTTCTTTAAATGTTAAGATGACCTTCATTTTCCTGAAATCTTCGAAGAAGGTTAACACATTACGCAGGGCACCTGGGGAGTCTTTATGGTCTATATACTATTAAAAGTAAGCAAATGAAGAAAATCCAGTGTATGATTATACATAATAAATCCTAAAGAGATGTGGGTGGTAGTATAGCATAAAATATACCTCATATAACCAAAGTCAGAAAGTCCTCTTATCTCTTTTGTCTAAAGGCACCGATTAAAATAATTCATCCACTGATGAGCCTAAGACGACTTGTAACTAATGAGGGAAAAGGTACATTACTTGGCTAAGGTAAAGAATAATCACAAACTTAACTGAAGCAGAGATTACCTGCCCAGGGAGCCCAACTGGGGCCCCCAGCTGGCAATGAATGCTTATCTAAGAGTTGTCTTGGGTCACCCATTAAATACACAAACACTAAAGAAAGCTGATGAACCAAAAAAAAAATACATGCATAAATTTCATGGAAATCTGCCCCCACAGATAAGTAATCTTGTAAGATAACGACCTGTATAGTTAGTGGAAGTCAGCATTTCAGCTAAAGGATAAGGGCTCAAGAATGAAAGTCACAATACCTAATAAATATTGATTTTCTGAGTGAAAACAATGAACTAAGTACTAAACGTATTTAAGAACTACTTAAAAGATACATATCTTTTCTTTTAGCAACTCTTGGTCAATATGATAAAATAACCTCTCAGACTATATTAAATACTTTCAGCACCCAGCAAGACAGCTAGACAGCAAGTCTAGCTACTACAGATTGCTGGCATATCAGTGTCTACCCTGAAGTCTTCTCACTACATACTCCTCACTTTCATCTTTTTCAATCTGTGTTTTCCAATTTACCAATCTCTTATCACAAAATATTTGTGAACATCATCCGTTTTGGTAACCCTATTTATGGGTATTTGCTTTTTAATCTGAAACAAATTAGACCTCATATAAAACTCTATATTGAAAAATAGAAATTTAGAGCTAAAGGGGGCCTCAAAGGTCAGCTGATCCAATCTTCCTTCTTTATTATAGTTAAGGCATACAGTGAAGTCATTTAGGGATCTTTAAGCCAAGTGCTCCTCCTTCCCTCTCTAGGAGGAGACCAGAATCTTCAGATTTACAATCTGATGGTTATTCACCCAAATGATTCAGAGAAAGCAGCTGTAAAAAAGTAAGAAACAGACCTGACATGGCGGCTCATACCCATAATCCTAGCATTCTAGGAGGCCGAAGCAGGTCGATTGTGCTTAAAGAGCTCACACTTTTGAGACCAGCCTGAGCAAGAGCAAGTCCCTGTCTCTACTAAAAATACAAAAATAGGGCAGCGCCTGCGGCTCAAAGGAGTAGGACAGCGGCCACATATTCCAGAGGTGGCAAGTTTAAACCTGACCCCAGCCAAAAACTGCAAAAAAAAAAAAATAAAAACAAAAATAGAAAAATTAACTGGGCAGGGCAGCAGGCACTTATGGCCCCAGCTACTTGGGAGGCTAAAGCAAGAGGATCACTTAAGCCCAGGATTTGAGGTTGCTATGAGCTAGGCTGACACCATGGCACTCTAGCCTGGGCAAGAGAGTGAGACTCTGTCTCAAAAAAACAAAACAAAAACAAACAAACAACAACAAAAAGAAAAACAAGAGGTAGGTTAAGGAATTAAACAAAAGTAATCATGGAAAAATAAGAAAGATCATATAACCATACAGGGTGAGAGTCATTTTCCTGAATACGACTATATGCCAAGTTTTTGTAACCAATCTCAGGAAAGTACAAAAGCAAAATCACCAAAAATTAAAAAAAAAAAAAGAGACACAAAATTGATCCTACCAAAAGGCAATTTCAACTTGATAAATATATTGTAGACCTAAAGAATAATGGATATGTGAATTGCATCCATCAGTAAATTGTGACAAGATTAAGTAAAGTCGACAAGTTTTATAAAAGGCCCTGCTTATAAAAAAAAAACACCTACGGCAGTGCCCATAGCTCCAGTGGGTAGGGCACCGGCCACATACCCTGAGGGTTCTGGGTTTGAACTGGGCCAGGACCAGCTAAAACAACAACAACTGCAACAACAACAACAAAAAAATAGATGGGCGTTGTGGTGGGTGCCTATAGTCCCAGCTACTTGGGAGGCTGAGGCAAGAGAATCACTTAAGCCCAAGAGTTGGAGGTTGCTGTGAGCTGTGACTCCACAACACTCTACTAAGGGGGACAAAGTGAAACTCTGTCTTAAAAAAAAGAAAAAGAAAAGAAAAACACCCACACAAGCTGTTTGCTTCAGGACAGTATTATGGCAAGTATTCACTTGGACATAGCTAATTTTCTTGAACTTTTACTAAACCCCAAGCATTGTAGTAAATACTTTATTTAAAGCACCTCATTTCATCTTCATAATAAAACTAGTATGTAACTTAAAACACTCATTTAATGACTTAATTTTCTAACCAGAGCGACAAAATCCTTTTGGCATCAAATAAAAAATTGGCAGCCAAATCACAGAAGTGCATAAAGACAGTGAAGAATAAATAATATTCCACCCTGATCCCTGAAAAATGCATACTTTTCCATTAATTTAACTTTATTTTACTGTCAATAGGAATGTATGGCAGAACTATTCAACTACCATTTCTTATTATTACTCTCAAATGTTTTCAAAAATTATCACTGGAGACCTAACACACTCCTCCACACTAAATTATTAATTTATTTCCTTTAACTGAGATTACTGCCAGGAAAACAGTTCTTAAATATCAGGATTTCTATTCACTATAAAGCAAAGGTATAGACTCACATCAGGAACCCTGCCTCAACCTCCATTTCTGTTTATAAGTTTACTGTATAACCATATAATAGTCCCTCAGTTCTGTGAGTGAAAACATATTAGAGTAAGAAATCATTTGGTTTACCATTTTTAAGGTGGTGAGTGGATAAGAAGTTGCTTGATGGGTTCAATGTGCATTGCTCCAGTGATAGATGCACAGTGAAGGCCATGACTTCACAGTACAGTATCAACACAGCAAAAATGCACTAATACTCCACAAAAATATATAAAAGAGAAAAGAGAAAAAAGTGTAATATCCCCCTCTGCAAAGATTCTGTATCCCATTTCAGCCCCATCAAAAAGCAGTCCTGGCCTATAATCCTAGCACTCTGGGAGGCTGAGGTGGTTGGATTGTTTGGGCTCAGGAGTTCAAGACTAGCCTGAGCAAGAGCGAGGCCCTGGCTCTACTAAAAAACAAACAAAAAACCCCAAAAGCTCACTGGATCTGGTGGCACATGCCTGTCGTCCAAGATACTCATGTAGGCCAGGGCAAGAAAATCGATTGAGCCCAGGAATTTGAGGTTGCTGTGAGCTGTGACAACAAGGCACTCTAACCTCAGGCAACAGAGTGAAACTGTCTCAAAATTCATGGCTCAGCACCCACAGCCCAGTGGTTAAGCTGCCAGCCACATACACCGAAGGTGGCAGGTTCGAACCTGGCCTGAGCCAGCTAAACAACTGCAACAAAAAAAATAGCTGGGCATTGTGATGGGCGCCTGTAGTCCCAGTTACTTGGGAGGCTGAGGCAAGAGGATTACTTAAGCTCAAGAGTTTGAGGTTGCTGTGAGCTGTGACACCACAGCACTCTACTAAAGGCGACATAGTGAGATTCTGTCTCAAAAAAGAAAACCTCAAACTTTTCTAATGGAAAAATTAACCAAAAAAAAAAAAAAAACCCAGGAAACAAAATAAAAGCAGAATAATGAAAGAGAAAACAAAGATGGAACAGAGAAGAGCAATTAAAACTAATGTGAGTTCTTGGGGGAGAGGGAATGGGAACCAAATCAACGAAATATGCAAACATACACTAAAAGTTATTTTTAAAACAAGGAATGATGGGCAGTGCCGATAGCTCAGCAGATAGGGCGCCAGCCACATACATGGAGGCTACCTGGTTTGAACCCGGCCCACTTCACAGCTAAACAGCAATGATAACTGCAACAACAACAACAAAAAAATAGCCCAGCGGTGCCTCTGGCTCAGTGAGCTATTGTAAGAAATATGTTTGACTAGTCTTAAGATTAGAAATAATTGAAGCATTATTAAAATCTTCTTAGAAAGGCTCGGTGCCTGTGGCTCAACTGGCTAAGGCGCCAGCCAGCACGTACACCTGAGCTGGCGGGTTTGAATCCAGCCCCGGCCCGCCAAACAACAATGACAGCTGCAACCAAAAGATGGCTGGGCATTGTGGCGGACGCCTGTAGTCCCAGCTACTTGGGAGGTAGAGGGAGGAGACTCGCTTGAGCCCAGGAATTGGAGGTTGCTGTAAGCTGTGATGCCATGGTACTCTATCCAGGGTGGCAGCTTGAGGCTCTGCCTCAAAAAAATAAAAATAAATAAAAATAAAAATAAAATATTCTTAGAAAAATAAGGCTCAGTCTATAGCTCAGCAGCCAGAGCGCCATCCGCATACACCACAGCTAGCAGGTTCAAATCCAGCCCAGGCCAGCCAAATAATGACAACTACAACCAAAAAATAGCTGGGCTTGTGGCAGGTGCCTGTAGTCCCAGCTACTTGGGAGGTTGAGGCAAGAGAATCACTTAAGCCCAAGAGTTTGAGGTTGCTGTAAGCTTTAATGCCACAGTACTCCATGGAGGGTGACAAAGTGAGGCTCTTGTTTCAAAAAACCCCCAAAACAACAAAAAACGAATCTTCTTACAAAGAAATCCCAACCACAGATGATTCTGCAGGAGTTTTACTGAATTTTTAAGAAGCTAATAATCCCAATTTTATACAAACTATTCTATTCAAAACAAAGAGAAGGCATATCCACTAATTCATACTATAAAGATAAGCCAGATACCAAATCCAAAGAAAGACATTTCAAGAAAGAATAATTACAGATGCATTCCCCTCATGGATATAGATGCAAAATTCTAAATAAAGGTTCATCAAATCCAACAAAGTGTAAAAAACTATCATGTAAAATGACCAACCTAGGTTTTTACCTGTATTATACAAGGATAGTTCAGTATCAGAAAATCCACAAATGTAATTTACTCCATTAACAGAGTAACAGAATAAAAGATAACCACCATATGATCCCTTAACAGAAGCAGAAAAGTCAATACCAAATTAATTTTAATATTTTTAAAATTCCAACAAAGAGTATGCATTAAAAAACTAGAGGAAACATCACCTTCAATGAGGAAATGTTATACATGTTACCAACACACAAGAGGAAACAAAACTGTTATTTACAGACTGCAATAGCTTATACAGAAAATGCAAAAGTAAGCACAGAAAAATTGTTAGAAATGACAGAATTTAACACAGTGGCTGATTTACATACTAGACTAGGTTGTATTTCTATACACTAGCATAAAGTTTTCATTTAGAAAAAAACTTTTTGTAACAGTTATCAGAGAATATCAAATATCTTGAGATGAATCTAACAAAAAGGCATTTTCTTTCTTTAAAGAAAAATCTATCAAAACTTGTTAAAAGCGATCAAAGAAAGCACAATAAAGAGAAGACTTACTATGTTCGTGGTTAGGCTTCTTACCATGAAGATGTAAATTATCAAACTAACTTAGAAACTCAATTCAACTGCAATCCCACAGAAGTTTTAAAAGGTGATTTATTATTTAGAAATGATGACTATAATAATTACATGAAAGAACAAAGTGACAAAGAACAAGGACAGACAAACTGACAAAACAGAAAGGAGCCCTGAAACAGAAAGAGAGCCCTTAAGTCAAGACTGTCTTCCTCTTGAGTTATTGCTTCAGAACATACAAAAACTCTCACCACTTCACCAAACATTATGTGTGAAGACATTTTAGATTACAATTTCCCAAATGATTCCCTGATTGTTTGGGGACAGAGAAGCCCACTAAGTCAATGAAAAAGCAGCAATTCTAACCTTGGGAATCCATGAACCTTCTCAAATTAAGCTAGAATTTTTTGTGCATGTGCAAATCAAGATTTTTTTGTGTTTTGTTTCATTTTGTTTTTGAGATGGGGGGTTTGCTTTGGTGCCCTAGCTAGAGCACAGTGGTGTCATCATAGCTCATTGCAATCTCAAACTTCCCAACTCAAGTGGTCCTCCCACCTGAGCCTCCTGAGTAGATTAGACTACAGGTACATGCCAGCACACCTGACTCATTATTCTTTTTCTTTTAGAGAAGGGGTATTGCTATATTGCAAAGGCTGGTCTCCTAGGCTCTCGCAATTCCCCCACCCCCCTCAGCCTCCCAAAGTGCTAGATTACAAGTGTGAGCCACTATACCTGGCCTCAACCCAAGTATTTTTATATTGGGAAGCTCCACACCGTTCATCATGACCCTAAAGGAATACCAGGATCCTCCCAAAAGGGATGAAAGCCAATACACCTAAATCAACAAAGATAACACCAAATTGTTTTCAGTAGATACTTATGAGGACAGGAAAGAAAGCCTGAGATAAATCAAGAAAAGAAAATTAAGCACTATTAAAACCACATTTTTTTTTCACATTTGGAAATACTCACGGACTCACAGTAAGTTGCAAAAATAATTTAGAGCGGTCTTGCGTACCCATCACATGCCTTTCAACAAAGGTAGTGTCTGACATGACTACGGCACAATGTTAAAATCATAAACTGACACTGGTACAATCTACAAACTTTAATCAGACTTTTCCAGTATTTACACACAATCATTTATATATGTTTGTGCATATATACTTCTGAGTAATTCTATCACATGTCTAGAATCAAGTCCCACCACGACATTGAAAATACAATAAAGGGATTTCCAAATATTGCCAGTGTACAGTCTCGTACCAATCACTGGTTTGCTCTTATTTAAACTTTTTTCCTGAGCCAGGGCCTCACTCAGATGCCCTCGATAGAGTGTTCCCCAAGTAGAAAGCCCTGGTGTAATCATAGCTCACAGCAACCTCAAACACCTAGACTCAAGTGAGCCTCCTGCCTCAGCCTCCTGAGTAGCTGGGACCACAGGTGCCTGCTATGACCCCCAGCTAGATTTTTCTATTTTTAGTAGAGACGGGGTCTTGCTCTTTCCTGGGTTGGTCTGGAACTCCTGAGCTCAAGCAATTAACCCAACTCAGCCTCCCAGAGTGCCAGGATTACAGCCTGGATATTGTGGTGCACACCTGTAGACCCAGCTACTCGGAAGACTGAGGCAAGTGGGTTGGTGGAGCCCAAGAGTTTGAGGTTGCTGTGAACTCTGATGCCACAGCGCTCTACCCAGGGTGACAGTGTGAGGCTCTGTCTCAAAAATAAAAAATAATAAAATAATAAAAATAAATAGCGAAACTGAGGTACTGCCAGAAAAGAGTCACTTACTTTTTAACTTTCTATACATTAAAAAATATATATAATCAGCATATACTACTTATAATATTTTCACGTTTATTTTTAAACATTCCCAGTGTAATCTTGATTTTCATTGCCTGGATCTGAAAAAGCACTAGCACAGAGTAAAGCTCTTGAGAGATTTAGAGAAAATATCTAGGAACCCAGGGATTTATATGGGAAAAGAAAACCATGAATAAACTCAATAGGAAATCAATTTGCAACACCCTCTGCTAGATCTGAAAAGATTCTATTTAGTATACAGTGGAGCTCTTCCCATATAAAGTTGTAGATATATACAATGAAAATGTTTTGGGGCGGCGCCGGTGACTGAAAGGAGTAGGGCACTGGCCCCATATACCTGAGGCAGTGGGTTCAAACTCAGCCTTGGCCAAAAACTCCAAAAAAAAAAAGTTTCTCAAGCTGTTGCCCTGGGTAGAGTGTCGTGGCATCACAGCTCACAGCAACCTCCAACTCCTGGGCTCAAACGATTCTCCTGTCTCGGCCTCCCAAGTAGCTGGGACCACAGGCGCCCGCCACAATGCCCGGCTTTTTTTTTTTTTTTTTTTGGTTGCAGCCGTCATTTTGGTTGGTGAGCCTGGGCTGGATTCGAACTCGCCAGCTCAGGTGTACGTGGCTGGCACCTTAGCCACTTGAGCCACAGGCGCCAAGCCAGAAACTGTTTTCTTTTAGTAAAAATGGCAATGAGATGCAACTTGCACAAATTATTTCTAAGAATATATGTAATGCAGGGACCTAAATGACCTCAATTCTAATTCTGGTTCTGCCTTTTGCTAGTTATATAAGATAGGTAAGTTGCTTACCCTCTTAAACCTCATTTTTCTCACACGTAAAGTGAACTTATGATAATATTCATCACCATATCCTGTTATAAGGATCAGATGAGATTAGAAATGGAAATTATCTACTACAGCTGCTCAACTTCAGCAATAGAAATTATAAGATTATGACAATGTTTGCTCAAATGACAATGGGTAAAGAGTTGGAAGTCTAAAAGCATGATGTCGGCTTGGCGCCTGT
>CAUYON010049509.1:0-15360 GCA_963573935.1 Arctocebus calabarensis
ACCCAACACATTCTATGAAGCAAACATCACCTTGATCCCTAAACCAGGAAAAGACTCAACAAGAAAAGAAAATTATAGACCAATATCACTAATGAATATTGATGCAAAAATATTCAATAAGATCCTAACAAACAGAATCCAGCAACACATCAAACAAATTATACACTATGACCAAGGGGGCTTTATCCCAGGGTCTCAAGGCTGGTTCAATATACGTAAATCTATAAATGTAATTCAGCACATAAACAAATTAAAAAACAAAGATCATATGATTCTCTCAATTGATGCAGAAAAAAGCTTTTGATAATATCCAGCATCCCTTCATGATCAGAACACTCAAGAAAATTGGTATAGAAGGGACATTTCTTAAACTAATAGAGGCCATCTACAGCAAAACCATAGCCAATATCGTATTGAATGGAGTTAAATTGAATCATTTCCACTTAGATCAGGAACCAGGCAAGGTTGCCCATTATCTCCACTGCTCTTTAACATTGTAATGGAAGTTTTAGCCATTGCATTTAGGGAAGAAAAGGCGATCAAGGGTATCCACATAGGGTCAGAAGAGATCAAACTTTCACTCTTCGCAGATGATATGATTGTATATCTGGAAAACACCAGGGATTCTACTATAAAGAAGCGATCAAGGAATATGGCAGTGTCTCAGGCTACAAAATCAACACTCATAAATCTGTAGCCTTTATATATACCAACAATAGCCAAGCCAAAAAAACAGTCAAGGACTCTATTCCTTTCACAGTAGTGCCAAAAAAGATGAAATATTTGGGAGTTTACCTCACAAAGGACATGAAAGATCTCTGTAAAGAGAACTATGAAACGCTAAGAAAAGAAATAGCTGAAGATGTTAAGAAATGGAAAAACATACCATGCTTATGGCTGGGAAGAATCAGCATTGTTAAAATGTCCATACTACCCAAAGCAATATACAATTTTAAGGCAAATCCTACTAAAGGTCCATTGTCATATTTTAAAGATCTTGAAAAAATAATTCATTTTATATGGAATCAGAAAAAACCTCGAATAGCCAAGACATTAATTAGAAACAAAAACAAAGCAGGAGGAATCACACTACCAGACCTGAGACTGTACTATAAATCGATAGTGATCAAAACAGCATGGTACTGGCACAAAAACAGAGAGGTAGATGTATGGAACAGAATAGAGAACCAAGAGATAAACCCAGCTACTTACTATTATTTGATCTTTGACAAGCCAATTAAAAACATTCAGTGGGGAAAAGATTCCCTATTTAACAAATGGTGCTGGGTGAACTGGCTGGCAATCTGTAGAAGACTGAAACTGGACCCATACCTTTCACCATTAACTAAGATAGACTTTCACTGGATTAAAGATTTAAACTGAAGACATGAAACTATAAAAATACTAGAAGAAAGTGCAGGGAAAACTCTTGAAGGAATCGGCTTGGGTGAATATTTTATTAGAAGGACTCCCCAGGCAATTGAAACAGTATCAAAAATACACTACTGGGACATGATCAAACTAAAAAGCTTCTGCACAGCCAAGAACACAGCAAGTATAGCAAGCAGACAGCCCTCAGAATGGGATAAAATATTTGCAGGTTATGCCTCTGACAAAGGTTTAATAACCAGAATCCACAGGGAACTCTACTGTATTAGCAAGAAAAGAACAAGTGATCCCATCTCAGGGTGGGAAAAGGACTTGAAGAGAAACTTCTCTAAAAAAGACAGGTACACGGCCTATAGACAAATGAAAAAATGCTTAATCATCAGAGAAATGCAAATCAAAACTACTTTGAGATATCATCTAACTCCAGTAAGATTAGCCCACATAACAAAATCCCAAAACCAGAGATGCTGGCGCAGATGTGGAGAAAAGACTACACTGCTGGTGGGAATGCAAAATAATATATTCCCTTTGGAAGAATGTTTGGAGAAAACTTAGATATCTAAAAATAGACCTGCCATTTGATCCTATAATTCCTTTACCAGGTATATACCCAGAAGACCAAAAATCACATTATAACATCTGTACCAGAATGTTTATTACAGCCCAATTCACAATTGCTAAGTCATGGAAGAAGCCCAAGTGCCTATTGACCCACGAATGGATTAATAAATTGTGGTACATGTATACCATGGAATATTATGCAGTCTTAAAGAAAGATGGAGACTTTACCTCTATCATGTTTACATGGATGGAGCTGGAACATATTCTTCTTAGCAAAGTTTCTCAAGAATGGAAGAAAAAGTATCCAATGTACTCAGCCCTACTATGAAGCTAATTTATAGGTTTCACTTGAAGGCTATAACCCAACTACAGCACAAGAATATGGAGAAAGGGGCAAGGGAGAGGAGGGCGGAGAATGGGTAGAGGGAGGGCAATTGGTGGCCCTACGGTGCATCTTAGAAGGGTACAAGTGAAACTTACTAAATGCAGAATATGGATGTCTTCATATAATAAGAAAATGCCATGAAGGCTATGTTAAACAGTTTGATGAAAATATTTCAGATTGTATATGAAACCAGCACATTGTACCCCATGATTGCATTAATGTACACAGCTATGTTTTAATTAAAAAAAAAAAAGAAAGCACACATGGCTTGGTGCCCATTGCTCAGTGGTTAGGGCACCAGCCACATACATGGGGGCTGGTGGGTTTGAACTTGGCCCAGGGCCCAGACCTGTTAAACAACAATGACAACTACAGCAACAAGAACAAAATAGCTGGGCATTGTGGTGGGTGCCTGTAGTTCCAGCTACCTGGGATGCTGAGGCAAGAGAATCTCTTGAGCCCAAGAGTTTGAGGTTGCTGTGAGCTGTGATGCCACAGCACTTTACTGAGGGTGACATAGTGAGACTCTGTAAAAAAAAAAAAAAAAAAGAAAAAGAGGGCGGTGCTCCCTCCCCTATGCTGGAGGTGGCTGGTTCAAACCCAGCCCCAGCCAAAAACTGCAAAAAAGAAAAAAAAAAAAAAAGAAAAGAAAGCACACAAAAGAATATTTGCAAATTATACATTTGGTAAGAAAGGAACTTGCTATAAAGGACTCCTGCAACTCAACAACAACTTGCATCATGAATGACAGACCATTGTACCTTGCAGAGATTCTGAATAGAGAGATCCCCTCTACAAGTTAGGGAAAGTTTCATTCATTCAACAAACATTCTGGGCCAAAATGGTGCTAGGTGCTGGCAACACAGAGAGTACAAGAATCAATACTACATAACGGGCCAGGCACAGTTGCTCATGCTTGTAATCCTAGCAATGTAGGAGGCTACAGTAGGAGTACTGCTTGAGGTCAGAAGTTCAAGAACAGCCTGAGCAACATAGCAAGACCCCGTGTCTAACTCGCCTGTAGTCCCAGCTACTTGGGAGGCTGAGGCAGCAAGATCACCTGAGCCCAGAAGTCTGAGGTTGTCGTGAGGTATGATGATGCCATGGGACTCTAGCCTAGGCAACAGAGTGAGACCTTGTCTCGAAAACAAAAATAGGGCTGGGCATGGTGGCCCAAGCCTGTAATCCTAGCAACCTGGGAGGCTGAGGCAGGTGAACTGCCCTGAGCTCACAGGTTCAAGTCCAACCTGAACAAGAGTGAGACCCCCATCTCTAAAAATAGCTGGGCATTGTGGTGGGTGCCTATAGTCCTAGCTGAGGCAAGAGAATAATCACTCAAGCCCAAGAGTTGGAGGTTGCTGTGAGCTATGATGCCATAGCACTCTATGGAGAGTGACAAAGTGAGACTCTGTCTCAAAATAAAACAAAAACTAAAAAAAACAAAATAGGGTATGTTATACCATACAAATTCAAATTATTTCATTTGAGCAATAAAATCTCATCTTCAAAACCAGATAATTCATACCTGAAATGATTCCCACTTAGAATCTCAAGACCTTCTGTTAAGGCACAGTGCAGGCTGGTCTGGGCTCCCTGCTGAGGAGTCTTGATGAAGAAGGAGAAAAGCCACCACATCCATTTCATGAAAGATGAGTGCCGAGTCAGTTCAGATTTGACTGTTCCAGGGTGTACAGAGTACGTCGTAACGCCGGAGCCTGAGGGAAGGGTGCCGTGGAGAGGGGAAGACAGGCCTTGACTTGGCCGAACAGCCCAAGACAACAAAAGCTGAGAATAAACATGTGACCACCATATCCCCAGGAACCTGCTTTATCCTAATGGCTGTATTTAGTGCCAGTTCAGGTCCCTCCCTCCTTCTCAGTCTGACTAATTCACGAGGTCTGAATTAACTATGACAATATCCTGTGAAGTAGTCCCATTTTATATATGAAGAAATAAGTCTTAAAAGATTAAATAACTCACTGCAGGTCACACAACTAATAACAGATAAAGCCAACCCTTCAGACACAAAGTCAGACTTTCCCCAGCCAGCCATCTCCAATATTACCCAGTAATAGTCATGGAAGCAGGAACACATGTGGCTCTTAGCTACTTCCCACTGACTCATCTTTCCCATGCTCATTTCTTCCAAGCCCACCTTTTAGCTTCCGGGCCAGTTCCCTGGTGAAGAGAATATTGGCTAGCTTGCTATGACAGTAGGCCAGGCTGGAGTTGTAGAATTTCTCGCCCTGCAGGTTATGGAAGTGGATCCTTCCCAGGTGATGTGCTAAGGAAGATACATTTACTATTCTTGATGGGGCTGATTCCTTTAGTTTCCCTAGCAGCAGATGGGTCAGGAGGAAGTGACCTGTCAAGAAAAACTACAATTAACAAGACTTCAAGGACAATGTGGAGGTTAAAAGGGATAGTGGTGAGCAGGGCTCAGCCGTGGGAGACAGAGAACTCAAGAAAATGGTCTTTCACTTCAACTCTTCCTTATCAACTAGAGAACACGTTCAATGAGGGTTAAAGAAACAGAAGAGCCAAAGACATGAGACATCCTTACAGAAGGTAGGTCTGGACTGTGTGAATATGACGTCCCATCTCATGCCAACTTTGGCTTGCCTCACTCTTCAAGAGTAAGTGGTCTCTTGGACAGGTGCAGTGGCTCACACCTGCAATCCCAGCACTCTGGGAAGCTGAGGCAGGTAGACTGAGCTCAGGAGTTTGAGAGCAGCCTGAGCAAGAGACAGACTCTGTCTCTACTGAAAATAGAAAACTAGCTGGGCGTAGTGGTGCATGCCTATAATTCCAATTACTTGGGAGGCTGGGGCAAGAGGATCGCTCAAGCCCAACTGTTTGAGGTTGCTATGAGCTGTGACATGACAGCACTTACCCAGGGTAACAAAGTGAGACTCAGTCTCAAGAAAAAAAGAATAGGTGGTCTCTACCTTCTACCAATGCTGGTCACAAAGGTCACGACTAAGAAAGCAATGTAGCTCCTGCCAGGGCTTTCAGGCAAGACCAAACTACTCATTAGTCACGCCTGGTCTATTATAACTCTGTGGTCCAATCTGACCCTTAAGTTTCCCAAGGAAAATTCTGATTCCCTCTGTCTCTGTGATACAGCCAAATCTCTTACCTAGGTGGTTGACTCCCATGTGCATTTCAAAGCCATCTGCTGTCTTAGAGTAGGGACACATCATCACTCCTGCATTGTTGATCAAAATGTGGAGGTGCTTTTCCTCTGCAGGGAAGAAAAGATGGAGTGAGGAAGCAGCCAGCCACAGCTGCCACATCTTGGAAATCTGCCCAGTATCCAGGCTTTCAAAGTAAGAAGGTAGAACTTCAATCTTTCCCCCATTTCCCCTTCATACTTACTCATATCTTGTATTGTTTTTCACTGTTATACTTTAGCTGAATCCTACATACTTTATAAATTCCATTTTATACTATCAAATGACCTTTCCAATCTTTCTAGTTTGAGAACTACTTACCACTTTTGGGAAGTGTTCCATCTGCCTCTTCTAATAGCAGCACTTCCCAAGCTGAATGGACAGATTTCCAAAGCAAGGGGGAAAGGATGTTCTGTATGTGGCCCTGCCGCTGGGATTCAGGGCCCAAAGGAAATACTGGGCTCACTTCTTGTTGCCTCATCCAACTCTCTCTCATGGTTCATTTCTTCATGTGGTTTGTAACTTGTAAGTTCCTATCAGTGAAAGTTGTTTTTCTTGGAGGCCTAGATCCCTGGGTTATGAAGAATTTCATCTGCAAAGTGCTCTTGGATTTGCTTTTGATGAGATACTATAGATTTTTATGTTAATTTCTCAGATCAAGATTACTATATTTCCACCCAGCAAAAAAGCAGGGGAGGAAATTTGGTATTATGAATTCAGACCCCACAGATGCCAGCTTGAGGTTCTAATTTTTTGCATATGACTATTTATCCATCCATATTTTGAGATGGCAAGTGTGTCATGTCTCTGATCTGGTGGCCAGGGTTTTCATTCGCCTTTATACCATGGACTAGATGGCCCTGAAAACCTACAGGGTTAGGCATGCTTCCAGATTATTACCTAGGAAAGGTCTAATAATTTACACGTGGACATCCTGTCCATGATAAAAAGTATTGTGGTGGCTTGGCACCCGTAGCACAGTGGTTATAGTGCCGGCCACATGCACCAAGGCTGGCAGGTTCGAACCCGTCCTGGGCCAGGTAAACAGCAGTGACAACTGCAACAACAGAAAAATAGCCAGGCGTTGTGGCGGCATTGTGCCTGTAGTCCCAGCTACTTGGGAGGCCGAGGCAAGATAATCACTTAGGCTTAGGAGTTTGAGGTTGCTGTGAGCTGTGATGCTAGAGCACTCTACTGAGGGCAACTTAGTGAGACTCTGTCTCCAAAAAAACAAAAACAAACAAACAAACAAAATATATATATATCTATATTTATGTAAAATATATACAAATGTTGTTGTGGGTCTCTCAACTCTTTTTTTAAATTTTGAATTAATATGAGGGTACATACGATTCGGTTACATTGTTTGCATCTGTAAGGTAAAGTCCAAGTTGTAGTTGAGTCCTTCACCCAGGAGGTGTGCCACAAACCCCATTGTATCTGTTAGGTGGGAGCTTATTGAACCCCCTCCTTGTTCCTTGAATTTGTGTTTTTCTCTTATGTGGGCCTGTATTTGTTAATTTACTAGTTTCAAATTAGTATTGAGTACATAGGGTGCTTGCTTTCCCATTTTTGGGCCATCTAAGTAAATACAAAAGATGTAAAGTCTCCATTTTTTATGGCTGAATAATATTCCGTGGTATATATACCACAGTTTATTAGAGTCCCTCAAATTTTATTGTGAGTTCCTTAGACTGTTATGCACTACTTACTATGTAACCTGCTGACATTTGTTTTTAAATTATAAAGTTCTGCTGACTTTTTCTGAATCATAACATTTTACTCATTATCTGGAGCATAAAATATTTTGGCTGATATGTTGTCATCAGCAGCCAATGACTGTCATCTCTGTAGTACTCCCAACAAAAAAAGACCACTCTGATATGAGCAGTTCCCCTCATTCTCCCAAACTTTCTTATAAAATCTTTCTAACTTGCTACAGACTTTGGAACATGCCCGACTATGCTGGTGTTTTCCCAGATTAATCCTCAAATCTGGCTTTCAATAGACCTTTGTGAAATTATTTCTGCCTCAACAGCCTTAACCTTGGTTGACAGCCCTCTGTGAGTCTCAGCCCTATGTGGAGCCTCAGACAGCGCCCACTGTGAAGGGCCTGAGGCCTCATCTCCTAACCTTGTAGTGTGTTAGACGCTCAATCCTGAAAAGCCCATATTCGGTTCTGATACTTCCATTCGATTTTTTGGCTTTAGCTCTTGCTCACTGCCGTAACTTTCTGAATTCCCTTTTTGTTTCTGCTTCTTGAGGATGTCCCTTTGACAAAAATCATATCTCCATGATCATAATGATTTCAGCTATGTACCAAAAAATTTTGGCTATATTTTATCTACCATTTCCATGTATCAGAGGGAGAGAGATCTTTTTCCTTCTAGCCAAGTCTGCCAGGTTGGTCAGAAGACCCACAGCTTTCTCTCTTGTTCTACACTTACCTGCTAAGAAATCCTTAGCAAAGGCTCGAATAGATTTAGTGTCAGACAGATCCAGTTTCCGCACCAACACCTGCAGGTTCCCTGTCGTGGTCTGGATCTCTGTGGCCACTAACTCCCCCTTTTGCACATCTCGGCATGCCAAATACACACGAGCTCCTGTCAGCCAAAGAGAAAGAAACCATCAGCTCCATTATTGAGTGGGCATTATGGACCTAATACTGATGTTGAATGTTATTAAACATTTTCAGTATTTCTTTAAAAACAGAAATTTTTACAACAGAGGTATCTAAATAGCAAATAGAGAAATAAAAATAAATCACTAATACTTAAGTGCCCATTATATGTAGAGCATAGTACTAGGTTCAGACCAGCAAATCAATGGCATACCTGGGTGTTCTTGAATCCCAAGAAAAGCTGAGAATAATAGTCACTGTGAGGGGTAAAACAGCAGTAGCACAAGGAATTAAAAGCAGGTGCACTTGCCTCTTTGAGCCAGCTCTTTGGCTGTCTCCTTCCCGATGCCTGTGTTAGCTCCAGTGACCACGGCTACCTTCCCAGGAAGCTGGACAGTTGATGTGCATACCCCACTGGACAGCATTTTCCTGCAGACAGGAAAAAACCTTATCAGTTCTTTATTCTTCTTTCTCAGCCTGGGGTTCCTCCAACTCCTTGTGTCTTCAGATCCCGAGGCTGAAGTTTGCTTTGGTTCTTTCCTCTGTTGTCCTTTTTTTTATCACCCTCAGTAGAGTGATGTGGTGTCACACAGCTCACAGCAACCTCCAACTCCTGGGCCTAGGCGATTCTCTTGGCTCAGCCTCCCGAGTAGCTGGGACTACAGGTGCTCGCCACAACGCCCGGCTATTTTTTTTTTTTTTTGCTTCAAGAACCAGATAACTTTATTGGAAATAGTGGTAAAACAGAAATGAAAAAATGTAACTGAATGCTCTGAAACGGCAACGTGCACCCCCGGCCTGGTGGCTCACCCCGTGGCTGTGGGGACAGTCCCAGTTCAGTCCTCCTGGTCGCTGCGGCCCAGGGTGAGCTTGTTAAAGATGTCCTCGGCCAGCTTGGAATCCGGAGCCCCCAGCTTGCGCAGGTCGGTGAGGTAGCCAGCCTGCTCCTGGCCGGTCTTCACCCCATCCTGCAGAAAGTGGGTCTCCAGGGAGTTGCAGAGCTGCGCGTCCCTCTTGTCGCTGGCCTCCTGGTGCAGGTCAACGAAGCTCTGGCTGACACTCTTCTCCATCTGGAGGGCGCACTCCATGGCCTGCAGGCCATTCTCCCAGTCCCACGTGGAGGGCAGGCTTCTCGATGCTGCGGAGGCGGAGGCGGCCCCCGCGCTTGATCTGCAGCCGCACCAGCATCTCCGCGGTATCTCTGCCTGTGCGACTGGCGCAGGAAGTAGCGGGCCGAGAGCTTCAGGGCCACACCTTCCGGCCGAATAGGAGGCCATGGAGAGGGACACGTAGGGGTTGTGCCGCAGCAAGTCGCAGAGGGGGTGGTAGTTTTGGCGCACATGGGAGGTCGTGATGACCACGGCGGGAACCATGGTGGGCTGCTCGGGCTCAGCGAGCGCGAAGACGGGGAAGCGGCCCCGGGAGCGCTCGATGCGCGGAGGGCAGACCTGGGCCTCCGGTGATCCCCGTGGAGAGTGAAGGTGGCGGCAGCAGAGGGTGAGCTCTGGCCCGCGGCGGGTGAATGGCCAGGGAGTCTGACAGGCGACCTCCCGGAAGCGTGCCTGAGGGCTGTTGCCAGGAGGAAGTGGTAGTCGGGGAATGCCCAGCTATTTTGTTGTTGTCGCAGTTTGGCCGGGGCTGGGTTTGAACCCGCCACCTTTGGTATATGGGGCCGGTGCCCTACTTGAGCCACAGGCACCACCCCATGTTGTCCTTTTTAGGTTTAAGGGAAGTTGGCGGGACAAAGACAAAAACGCTTTTTTCTTGTTAGCCAGGCATGATAGTGCATGTCTGTACTCTCAGCTACACAGGAGGCTGTGGCAGGAGGATCGCTTGAGCCCAGGAGTTTGAGGCTATCATGAGCTCTGAGGAGGCCAATGCACTCCAGCCTGGGTAACAAAGTCAGACTCTATCTTGGGGGAAAAAAAATGGTTGTATCACAAAGTCAAAGTTTAGAGTTGCTCCCTGTAGTACAAGAGCTGAATGAATATTTGCTTAGGCTTTAGTTTGAGGTCTAAGGCACTTTTGGCTTAAGAAATCATAAGAAATCTTCTTAGCCCAAAAGAAGAAAGAACTGTCTTTGTATGTCAGCATGCTCACAGTTGACATTTTATGGCTTTGAGCAATGGCTATTACACTATAAGAACTTAAAATTATGAGAGCTTGTAAGCTTGTGAATTTGGGATAAAACATACAGGAAAAAACTATACTCACATTTAAAAATAAGGCAAAGAAAAGATGTAAGTACAAAAGGGAGCTGAGATTCAAGGCCTGCTTTGTCTAGTGCAGAATCCTTGTTAAAAGCACTGTCCCAGGGACCAGGTGCAGTGGTTCATGCCTGTAATCCTGGCACTCTGGGAGCCTGAAGCGGGTGCATTGCCTGAGCTCACAGGTTTGTGACCAACCTGAGCCAGAGCAAGACCTTGTCTCTAAAAATAGCTGGGCATTGTGGCGGGTACCTATAGTCCCAGCTACTTGGGAGGCTGAGGCAGAAGAATCATTTGAGCCCTAGACTTTGAGGCTGGTGTGTGCTATGATGCCACAACACTCTACAGAGGACAACAAACAGACTCTGAATCAAAAAAAAAAAAAAAAAAAAGAGAAAGCACTGTCCTATACTGTCTTTCTAAATGAATGAATGCAAAGAAAGATTAGCAGTTCTCAACTGTTCTTTTCTCTTTTTTACAGTCTTGAGACTGGTTAAAATAATCTCTTGACCAGGAGATGCATTTATATATACATATATATTTTTTTATTACATGTATATTTGGTTTCTACTTTTTGCCTTCACAAAATTAAAAAGGCTTAAAATTTAATAACAATAACAATGTTTAAGGATTAGAAACAAAAACCTTGTAAAGAATGAACGAAGATAAATACATTCAGAAATCAGACAATTGCTGCAACGAAATATTGAGCAATAATAATGCAAAAAAAGTAACATTCACATTGTCAAATAAGAGTATATTATAGAATGAGGTTCAGTATGGAGTCATCAGTTAACTTATTATTTTTTTCCCAAGTCTCAAAAAATAGACAACTAGTATTTATAAATAAAAATAAAAGATAATTTCAAAAAACAGATCATGCCAAATCTTATAGACAAGAGAAAAAGAAGAAATACTTAAAAATCATTGTACTTCATCTGGATACACCTGATATTAAAATTGGAAAAAATGGCTCAGTGCCTGTGGCTCAACGGGCTAAGGTGCCAGCCACGTACACCTGAGCTGGCAGGTTCAAATCCCGTCCAGGCCCGCCAAACAACAATGATGCTGCAACCAAAAAAAAATGGCCGGGTGTTGTGGCGGGTGCCTGTAGTCCCAGCTACTTGGGAGGCGGAGGCAAGACACTCGCTTGAGCCCAGGAATTGGGGGTTTCTATGAGCTGTGATGCCATGGCACTCTATCCAGGGTGACAGCTTGAGGCTCTATCTCAAAAAAAACCCAAAAAACATAAAATTGGAAAAAATACATTATTATAAAGGGGAAATTACATATTTCACTTATAAATGAGGATGCAATATCCTAAACAACACATTAACAAGTAGGAGATGCATTTTTAAAGAGCATTTCATCCTTTTTCATCGAACTAGGAAATGCCAGGTCCACAATCTCTTGTGCAAACAGACCTATGTGTCCAACAACTCTTGGTACCAAACAACCATACCTCCCTCCCCCAGAGAACAAGCCTCCCAGCTATTTCCCATGTCCCTTCAGCTTTAATTGCAGGAGTGATCATCTAACAGTTTTAGAGTAGGTAGTCAGGTCTGAACAAGGGAGGAAAGGATGGAAAAGTTAGTCAGCTGGCTCAAATAAATAGCCCTGAACTCTGGCTCAGTGAGTAGGGCGCCGGCCCCATATAACGAGGGTGGCGGGTTCAAACCCGGCCAGGCCAAACTGCAACAAAAAAAATAGCTGGGCGTTGTGGCGGGCACCTATAGTCCCAGCTGCTCGGGAGGCTGAGGCAAGAGAATCGCTTAAGCCCGAGAGTTTGAGGTTGCTGTGAGCTATGACAGCACAGCACTCTACCAAGAGCAACATAGTGAGATTCTCAAAAAAAAAGAAGGTTGTCCCGGGAGGTACCTGTGGCTCATTGAGTAGGGCGCCGGCCCCCTATACCAAAGGTGGCGGGTTCAAACCCAACCTCGACCGAACTGCAAAAACAGAAAAATAGCCGGGCGTTGTGGCGGGTGCCTGTAGTCCCAGCTGCTCGGGAGGCTGAGGCAAGAGAATCGCCTAAGCGCAGGAGTTGGAGGTTGCTGTGAGCTGTGTGACGCCACAGCACTCTACCCAGGGCGACAAAGTGAGACTGTCTCAAAAAAAAAAAAAAAAAAAAAATAGCCCTGAACAAACAGACCTGAAGGAAAGAAAGGCACCATTAATTTCCCATAATTGCACAGGTACAAAGTGACCTATTACCCCATTACATATGCGTAAGAACAGAATGAACACTCATTTCTCAGCCTTCTTCAACTTCAACACATAAAAATAGCAAGCAGGGGCTCAGGCTTGTAGCTCAGCAGATGGGGTGTCGGCAACAGATACTGGGCTGGCAGTTCGAACCTGGCCCAGGGCCTGCCAAACAACAATGACAACTACCACCACCACCACCACAAAGCCAGGTGTTGTGGCACCTGTAGTCCCAGCTACTTGGGAGGCTGAGGCAAGAGAATTGCCTAAGCCCAGGAGTTAGAGGTTGCTGTGAGCTGTGTGACGCCACGGCACTACTGACGGTGATAGAATGAGACTGTCTCTACAAAACAAACAAACAAACAAACAAACAAACAAAAAAGCAGGGCTTTTTTGTTGCAGTGGCTCACACCTGTAATCCTAGCAGTCTGAGGCAGGGAGGATCCCTTGAGCTCAGGAGTTCCAGACCAGCCTGACCAACAGGAAGAGACCGTCTCTACCAAAACCAGAAAAATTCACCAGTGTCTTGGCATTCGCCTAGAGTCCCAGCTACTGGGGAGGCTGACGTAGTAGGATTGCTAGAGTCCAGGAGTTGGAGGGTGCAGTGAGCTATGATGATGCTACTAAAATCTTAACCCAGGTGACAGAGCTAGATACTGTCTCAACACCACCACCACAAAACAAATAAAAGAACATTTTTTTTAAAAAGCAGCCTCTTGGGTTTTAGGCAGTTGTTCCTTTCAAGTCGGTCCACTCCCCTTCTCGAGAGCATACTCTCTTCTGCACAAGCCTTTCCTAAACCTGTCTGCTTTTACTCAATAAACTTGCCACTATCCACTCAGTTGTGTGTGCATCCCAGAATTCCTTTCTATGACATTAGCAAAAACATTTACAAGGGTGATATCTCAAAGTGATCCGGCCAGGAGATTGATTATTCCATCCCTGAGTGACTCATGGTGAGCATTACTGTCCTTACCCTCGAAACACGACCAGAGGATTTCTCTTCTTTTGCTTCTGCTGGCTTTTCAGTGAGTCACAGGTGCATAGACCTCATTCCATCTGGCTGACCACAGCTCCCCTGGGAGCAGTAGCCTAAGTTGGATGGCAGAGGGTCACTCCTCGGGCCATGTCGATCCAAGTGGTTGCTAGCTGCTGGTGACACCAGCCTAGGGAGCTGGCAGGGAACTTCCCCACACTGTGCAGGAGCCCGTGACTCACTCTGTATGGCTACCCCATGCTTAGTCTCTTCTGCTAGATTCCATTCTTACTTTAAAGTCCTTCTTTATTATGTGTGGGGAAAAAATTCAATCTATCGCTTTGCCAGGAAGGTTTACTCTTTCAGTAATTTTTCTGATTGTTGTGCTTGTCTGTTTCAGTGGAGGAATTGTCAGCAGACACAGGGCAGTTTGGGGGATCGAGTGCCTGGGCTTTGAAGCCAAACCGTCAGGTATACAGTGGAAGGGCTTTGGTACGCTAGCCTCCCCAGACGAATGAAGCATATAGGAGCAAAATTTGATTCAATCAATTTTTATGTGGAAAGCAGGAGAAAAACCTTTCAGGCACAAAAAGTCCCACTTTAACTATTCTGTCAGGGCGCAATGTGCTTCATCAGATCTGGGAGAGAGAAAGGTGGGACGTCCAGAGGTCTTGAAACCTGAGAGATGCCAACTTTAGAAGAATACATCCCAGCACTGCGCTGGTGATATGGGACATGGCCCATATCTCTACTTCATAGGTGTTAGAGGCCTTTGGGAATCTAAGGAGTTAGAGGCTCTGGTGCACTTCCATGTTTTGTCTACAGAGCCAAGAAAAAAAGGGTAATACTCTCTCCATCCCAAAAGACTCTCCCTTTAGCTATAGTCTCTTGAATTGGGACTTCTTCAAATTAGACAGTATAAAGAAGAAACTTGTGTTCCTGTGTAATACTGCTTGGCCCAAATATAAGCTAGGTGATGGCAGTTCAATCTATTTATTTTTGAGACAGAGTCTCACTATGTCACCCTCAGCAGAGTACCGTGGCGTCACAGCTCACAGCAACCTCAAACTCTTGGGCTTAAGTGATCCTCTTGCCTCAGCCTCCCAAGTAGCTGGGACTACAGGCGCCTGCCACATTGTCTGGCTTTTGTTGTTGTACTTGCAGTTGTCATTGTTGTTTAGCAGGCCTGAGCTGGGTTCAAACCAACCAGCCCCAGTGTATGTGGCCAGTGCCCTAACTGCTGAGCACTTTAAACTTTAATTAGATCTTTCTGTAGACAGGAAAGTGGACAGAAGTGCCATACGTGCCAGACTTGATGGCACTCAGGACCCTGGCAAGTGCAGTTTCTACCTTGAGAAATGTTGACCAGGTAGGCCAGGCTCACCACTCCTCCCCAACCCCCAATTCAGATCCTGAGATGGAGCCACCTCCAGTGGCCCCTAACCCTAACTTGGAGACTCCTGTGACGTTTTCCTCAGCTGACTGGCCCAGGCACCCGACATCTGCCTGCAGGAGCAGATCTCCTTTGCCTTCTGCAGGAGGAAGCAGGCAGGTCTCTGGGAACTTTTAAGCCTGTCTATTCTCACTCGCCAGCGATATCAACCTATGCTTAAAAGCTTTTCTTCCTCTTCTTTAGACTCGTTGGGAACCTCTCTCTGATGTCAAATCCTCAATCAGGGAACTGTGATAAAATGGATAACAGAGTTCACTTTCTACCTAAGTGTGTTCTGGGGATCAAACTGGGCACAGTGGCTCTGGCCTGTAATCCCAGCACTCTGGGAGGCTGAGGTGAGAGGATCACTTGAGCTCAGGATTTCAAGACCAGCCTGAGCAAGAGTGAGACC
>CAUYON010049510.1:0-12540 GCA_963573935.1 Arctocebus calabarensis
GAATTAAATGAAATAACAAAGTTCAAACTATCATAAACTCATAGACCACAATGATTTTACAAGACAAGCAATTCCAGAAATCTTATAAACAATAAAAAAGTCTTCCTTTATGAGCAAGGCTGCCATGGTAATAGCAACAACTGCAACAATAAACAAATGGGACTTAGTTGTACAAAATATTACATGTAATAATCCTCAGAAAGTATATCTGTGCCACATAATAAATGTTAACATTTACAGTAACAGAATTCTATTAAATGTTAATTTTTACAGTAACAGAATTCTGGATAGGAGAAAGGAAATGCTGTATATAAGGAAAAAAAATGAGAGGAGGTTAGAGTGGAAAATAATTGCACCTTGAAAACTTCTTAGCAGCTTTTGAAGTAGCTGACCCTTTCTTATTTTGATCTTTGACACTTGAAATCACTGATGCATTTCATGATTAAATGAACAAGTCAGGAAGAAATTGATTTTCTTGATACTTATTCAGTCTAACAATCTCCATTGACATCAGAAAACTATAGATGGATCCAGCAGTTTTGTACAGAGGTTGAAATAAACAAAATCTTATGATTTTTGGACAGAAATAGCTTTTCTTCTTTGAGACCTCCAAAAAATCAAAACTGATAGCAAAGTGAACATAAATACACGTATATATACATATAGTATATGAATAAACATATATACTTATATGCACATGTACATATACAAATACATGTGCACCCACAGATACGTACCTAGATATACACATAGATACGTGTGTATACATAATTAACTTCAATGTCCCCTGTATATTGCAAAAAGGAAAGCAACATTTTGAGAAATTTTAAGCTTAAATTGCAGTCATTTTCTTGGGTACTTAGTTCAAATTTTCAGCTTCTTTCAAAGTACCTTTTTACAATGTGACATCATAATAAGAACATTGATTGTGACCTTGAGTTTAAATCACAACTCTACCAGTTGTAAGCTTAGGCAAAGGAAATGAACACCAAAATTGTCTGCAGCTTGGTTTCCTCATTTGTAAAATAGTAAGAATAGTATTATAGTACATTCTCATAGACTTGTCAAGATTAAAGGGTTTGGGACACATGAAACTCCATTTATGTGTTAGTTATTATTTCTTCAAAAACTAATTTTCATAAGGACACAAAGATATGCATGAAAACAGTTAAATAATACTTTTTTATTTTTAATGAAATTCATACATTAGTTTTATTTTTATATTTACTTATGTATTTCCAAATAGAACTTAAATAAGTAAAATTAAAATTACAGAGAAAAGATTAACTCTTCTGATAGCATAATTTTTTTCCAAAAGCTAATTTATATACTCTGATAGCCGTGGAAATTAGACCAAATCTACGAGAAAACAATTTGAAGTGTTTGATGCTATAGTCCACATGTAAGGAAAGCAACAAAAAATGAACAAAAATAATTACTGAACAGAGCTTTTCAATGTAGTATTATTTTAAATATTAATAACTAATTCAAATGGTTTCATACATTTTGGAAAATTTATTTAATGCAATGGTTCTTGAACTTTGGCATACCGAAAAATGGCCTAGAGAAGTTTTTAAAATAAAAATTCTTCCTCCACCTCTCCTCAGAGTTTCTGATTCAGTACATCTGCAGTGTAGTCCAAAGTTTATATTTCTAACAAGTTCCCAAGTGAAAATGATGACTGCTGTTTCTAGGATCATACTTTAGGGCCACGGACTTAATGAAATCCTAATTTATAATTAAAATCGATATAATACTATGAAAAGGACTAGGTAGATAATTATGAAATGCTTTTAAATTGAAAAGATGATAGGTTAATGCTACCATCATAATCTTATAAAATATTACAACTTTTTGGAAGATACTGGGAGAAGAAATGGAAAAATGATACAAGTACCTAGGTTGATTGATATTGGGCAAGTTTTACTTTTATTTCATTGCTTTTTAATGTTCAACATGGTAAATTAAATAAGCAAGAGTTCATTAGCTAGAGATTGTTCCTAATAACAAACTGCAACTAAACTTAGAGGTAAACAAATCTACTTGAGTTCCTAAATAACAAACTGCAATTAAACTTAGTAGGTAAATAAACCAAAATTCAATTTAGAAGTATATTTTTGTAACAAACAACCAGGTTTCAGTCAATCATAAACAACTAACTTTCAGCCAATCACAAGCACCCAGCAAATAAGGTAGTCATCGCACCAGGCCCAAATAAGATTGTCCCATAGCTGTCCAATCTTCTTATTTCTTTGCTTTTGTGTTTGGCCTAGGAAGATCTCTCTAAATCTCTTCTCTTGCTGCAGGTTCATGAATTGTTCTTTGCTCACATAAACTGTTTAATTTATCTATCATGTGAGCAGTGGCTCACATCTGTAATCCTAGCCCTCTAGGAAGCCAAGATAGAAGGATCCCTTGAACTCAGAAGTTCTAAACCAGCCTCAGCAAGACTGAGACCGTGACTCTACTAAAAATAGAAAAATTAGCTCAGTGTTGTACCTGGCTCCTGAAGTTGGTCCCAGGTACTGGGGAGGCTGAGGCACGAGGATCACTTGAACCCAAGTTGTGGTGAACTAGGTTGATGCCAAGACGCTACAGCCAGGGCAACAGAGCAAGACTCTGTCTCAGAAAAATTTGTTTTTTAATTTGTCTAAAGTGACAAATGTGCAAAAAGAAAGTTCTAAATGTTGTCAATTATTAAATACTCATTTCAAAGTGTAAAAATATTTCCCCATCCTTATACCAGTACTTATGCAAATAATTGATCTAATGTTAATCAAGTTCAAATGGGGCCACCATTATAAAACAGTAATTGATTAATGGAATAATACTATATGTGATTTTACATGATATATTTTCTTACCATCAAATGATGAATTCAATTTATCAAAAGAATGGGTTTTATTATCAAAAAATGAGCTGAAGTTTATAGTAAGAGAGCCTGACTATTTTAAGTTTTGGTCAAAATTTTAAGTTGCTTTCTGAATCAGTACAATTTTTCTTCTTGTGAGGGAAATGTTGAACTGTAAAATGTGGTCAAATATAGTGTATCTTAGGGACTATATTCCTCAGATCTATATTTTAGATCCTCTTAAATTCTTTTTCCCAAAGCCTCTATTCCTGTTCAGAGATTTGTATTAGGATATGGCCATTTTTTAGAAGTTAATGAACTACTTTACACTAGCTAGAAGCTGTGTGTTGCATGTAGCTGCAACAATTAGAGAAAATTTAATTAAATATGGAATCCAAGAGAAAGCTCATATTATGTAAATGAATAGCTAGAACATACTCTTTCTGACAGTAATTATCCATGACTAATGCTGAACTTAAGTTTCAGCTGAGATTAAATCAATTTAATCTGATCAACATGTCAAAGTCAGAGCACACATGAAATGCATTGTAGTCAAAAATTTAGATCCTCGTATCTTGTAAGCTTTACGAAATTTCTTTACCATTGGTTTCCCAAAAGGAGACATATATTTAACAAATACGTTATTTTTCATTTCTATTACTGCAAAGAATAAAAATTTCTCAAACTTATTTCATATATAGATGTAATAGTAAAAGATTAAAGACACAAAGTCACACAACAAAATAATTATACTTTTTTCTAAAGATGGAGTTTCCAGAATCTCCATCATAAATGTAATTCTCTCCAAGGAATATTTATCTATGTTTATATTTACATAATGCATCGCTGACATACCAAACAGGTACTTAACGCAGAGTAGATCTAAATTGAAATAAACTTTAGTATCTAAATTGAAATACACTTTAGTAGTGTGTAATTATTTTTATGTGCAAGGTGTCACATTCGTTGCTATAAGGTACATAAAGAGAGCAGTCAATGACACTTTTTTCACGAGGCTTACAAAGGCCACGAGACAGGACTTGTCAAGGCTTAAGTGAGTAGACAGGCTAAGATTCAGGAGCACATGGAAGGGCACAAAGGGGACTGAGTCAGGTGAGATCTCACAAACAATGTGCCTTGTAACTGTTGAGCTTGTGTGTGAAGAATGGGTTAGGAGTTCGATGGCTGGTCTGAGGACAGGCAGAGCAGCGTGGAATAAAGGCAGACTCCAGGTTTCAACCCGTAGTAGCAGAGGGAGGGAAGAATCAGATTTTGATGAACTAATTGCTTTTAGTTTTTATTATGGGTCATGAAAATATCATTGTACTTAGAGTGTCACGTTATTTGAGGTGCTGTCTCATAGAAAGGTATTTGTTAAAGCACAAAATGTATTATTTTCACTTTTATTTGTTAAAGAGAACAACAGATTTGGGGCCATGGAAAAGGAGGCTTCGGTCTTTGCTTGTCTGCTAGATGATTGTTGGACCTCAGGCAGGCTGCAGTCTCCTTGGGGCTGATATTTTAGTGGTGAAATGCGGGGTAACTAACAAAACTGCTCCCCTGCAAATAATCCTTTAATTTAATGATGTTTGGCCAAGCACAGTTCTAATGAAAGTTAATGTCTGGTAATTATATTTAGTAAGCTTACTCTAGAATGTCTAATATTTATAGTTCACTTGAATTAAATAATCATATACTCATAATTTGCTAATTTAAATAATATTTATATACTCTATAAATACCCTTAACTATAAAACTACAAAACAATTTTTAACTTAGGTTTTTCAAATTACTTTTTTTCTCCTTAGAATTTGATATTATTTGTTTTTCTCTGATGCTAATCATTACAATGTGGTCTTTAAAACCAGAATCTTTTATCTGTATTCCTACAATGAGTAAAAAATTTAGGCAAGTTAGTTAAAATCCCTGAACCTCAGAGTTATCCCATCTAACCAGAACATTATAGGAGTAATAAGTATTACTCAATAAGTATTAGTAATAAGTGATACTCAATAAGTATTACCCCACAAATAAAGAAATTGTTGGTAACAATTTCAGCAATAATTATAACACATAGGGTAATTGTAAGGATTATAAGGAACGGTGCACTAAAAGTGCCTGAAATAGAATATCTGCTCAACAAGTATAGTTATTATTAATAATTATTATTTATTACAGATTTTATACATAGAATATACTGACTTAAAGTAGTTGGAATAGGTAAAAGTGCCTCTGACAATTCCAGTTTGGTTTTATTCATTTGAAATGCACGCAGAGAGCTGATGAAACATGTGTGTTCTCAAGTAATACTCCTAAAATGTTCAGGAGCATATCTCTCAGCAGCAAAAGAAAGAAAAAAAGAAGAAAGAAAATTAAGGCTCATATTTACATAATTTTGTATTTCAATTTAGAATTAAGTATAATAGTTTGGTGACATTTTCCTACATACATATGGAAAAATTGTCAAACTCTTCAGGAAATCCAAAACACAATTTCCTGTTGCACACTGTAAACCAACAAAATGCATTCAGACCTCACAAACTTCATGGCAATATGGTAACGTCTACCGATGACTGAGCATTGTGAGATCTCCTCAAGGACTATAATGATGGGGATGTGTTTCCTGCTGCTACTTTGTGAAGTCAGGCAAAACAAGACTGCCCAGTGAAAAGTCTGCCAGTGAGCTGCTCTTTGAACAACAATCCTCTTGAACAATTGGTCACTTCTTTCCTCTTATTTTAGACAATCCATTGAACTTCTGCAAGCACCTTCATGCAATTTTGCAATAGGATTTCTTTCTCTTTTTAAGAATGCATAAATATGAAAAAATACAGAAATAGCCAGGGATCCATGTAAATTGCACTCATCTAAATTATAGTTTCTGTTTAATGCTAATATAAAGTTTGCCAGTGGAGATGGTTTTTGATGCATCCTTGCAAGAAGTTATATGATTTGAGATCAGTGACTATGATGGCAATAATTATTTGGTATTTGATGTTCTCAATGGAATTATGATCATTTTGACAGCACAGAGTAAGATACAATTTGAAAACTCTATTGTAAACTTGTGACCTTGATAGCAAAGTCCACACTAGTTTTTTTTTAATTATTTATTTTATCGTTCCCAAGTTCCATTTGTACACCATCTTAATATCTTGATCCCAATGAGAATTTATGTACAGTAATACTTAATGGTTATATACTTTCCTAAAAGTAAAAATATTTTATTTAGATCATAGGAATTGGTTAGAAGTTAAAAAAAAAAAGAATCTGACTTTATAATAGTTGCCTTTGGTAGCTAGAAATATCTTGACAGTATAGATAGGTCAGGAGGTGGAGAAACAGAGAGACAGGTAGAGAGACCATATGTGAATATACGTAAGTTAAAGCCTTCTTCTTTTAAATAAAACTATTAGATGTAAAATATTTGTTCTAAAGTATGAGATTACAAAAAAAGTATTCTTTTTTTTGTTCAATAGTTAGCTGTTACTCTATACACCATGTTGATCCATATAAGAAAATAAATATATATTAGCATAAATAAAAAAAGAATTTTTTATATAAACATACAAAATGAGATTAAAAGCAAATGCTGAATCATCTCTGAGAATTTCAGGCTTTGGAATAAACCTAACCCTTTAATGACACCTCATTGTTTATTAAAATTCAAACTAGTAGACAGATTATCCTGAAATAAAGTAGACTTTTTTTAATAAAGTGATAAAAAATTAAACAGCTTATTAAAAATCTTTAAGTGAAGATCAAACATTATAATAGAAGGGTAGGTTTGGCCAGCTAAGCTTCAGATTATAATGCTGTGATAGAGGCAGTGCCACCTTAGGACTAATGTAAAACTGACTGAAAAATGAAGACAAAGTAATTTCTACTATAATTATTGAATTAATGACTGCTGGAATAAGACTATTACTTTATATTTTTAAGTTGTATTCACAAAATCAACTTTAGTAAATTATTTCTTAAAAACATACCTCACTTCTTTTTTCCAGCTTTTTTTGCTAATAAAATTGATCCCAAATAGTCTATTACTAAAAAGGTAAACAATAAAGCAACAAAAGTATTGTGTTTCATAAATAAAAATGACATTTTTCAAAAAATTAAGTGTAGAAGTAGAAAAAAACACTTAATTTTGGTTGTTTTTCCTTTATGAGAAAGCATTTTCAATGCGTTCCCATTTGCTTTTTTTAATTAATGGAATTTAAGTGCAATTTTAGGTACACAGAATTAGTAAAACATAGAATTTGCACATGGTCCCTAACCACACGTACGCACAGCCTCCACCACCATTGATACCTGGCTTCAGCGCATTTTGTCATGATCCACAAATCAACACTGCCACAAGTTTCCACCACAAGGACATAGTTTAAATCAGGGTTCACTCCATTCATCCCATTTTTTGTTCCTTCTGTTCCCCCTGAGTCCCTTGTAACCACTTATCCTTTTTTTACTATTTCCATGATTTTTCTTTCTCCAGGCTATTATAAAATTGAAATTACACAGCATGTAGTTAACTTTTGTAGTTAACTTCATGTAACATTAAGTATTTAAGATTCCTTCATGTCTATTTGTGGCTTCATAGCTTATTTCTTTTTATTTTTTTATAGTCTCACTTTGTCACCGTTGGTAAAGTGCCATGGTTCCATGGCTCACAGCAACCTCAAACTCCTAGCCTCAAGTGATCCTCTTGCTTCAGCCTCTCAAGTAGCTGGGACCACATGCGCCCATCACAATGCAGGCTGTTTTTAGAGACGAGGTCTCATTCTTGCTCAGGCTGGTCTTGCACTCCTGAGCTCAAGCAATCCACCTGCCTCAGCCTCCCAAACTGCTAGGATTATAAGTGTGAGCTATTACATCCACCTGCTTATTTCTTTTTATTGCTAAATAATATCCTTTTGTATGGATAACCAGTTTATTTATTCATTTACTATTGAAGAACACTTGGTTGCTTCTGAGGAGGGGCATTAAAATAAAGCTTATGGCAGCTTGTGTAAAAATAAGTTTTCGACTCATTTAGGTGAATATCAAAGGGTACTATTGTTAGATAGGATGGTTAAGAGCCTATTTAGTTTTGTAAGAATGCCAAGCTATCTTTTAAAGTGGCTATACCAATTTGCATCCCCACCTCCAACAAATGTGAATTCTCATTGCTGCACATCCTAACTAGCTTTTAGTGTCAGTAGCGTTTTGAACATTTACTATTCGATAAAATAGTAGCACTATTTTGGCATTTTAATTTGTAGTTTCCTGAAATGAATGAGAGTTCTTGCTTAGGGTTCTTGCATATTTTAGTGTCAGCAATATTTTGGACTTTTACTACTCAATTAAGTAATAGTGCTATTTTTGTGTTGAAATTTGCAAATTCCTGATAACGTATGATATTGAGCATGTTTTCACATGTTTATTTGAAGTTTGCATATCATCTTTGGTGGGGTGTTAATTTAGATCCTTTGCCCATTTTGTGTGTGTGTGTGTGTGTGTGTGTAAAATTTTAAGAGTTTGTTTACTTGTGTATTGGTCCTTTATCAGATAGGTCTTTTGCAAATATTTCCTCTCAGTCTTTAGCTTCTCTTCTCAGTCTCCTGATGGTGTCTTTTACAGAGAAGTTTTTAATTTTAATGAAGTACAACTTATCAATTTTTTCTTTCATGTGCTGTCTTTTGGTGTTGCAATAAAATGTCATCGCCCAAACCTAAGAAAGGATGTTCTCTTTTGGTACGTTCTAGGCATTTCATAGTTTTGCATTTTGCCTTTAGGTCTGTGATCCATTTTGAGTTAATTTTGTGATGAATACAAGGTCTGTATTTACATTAATTTTCTTTCTCCATTAAATTACCCTTGCTGCTTTTTTTTTCTTTTTTTCAGAGATCAGTTGACCTTAATTGTGTGGGTCTGTTTCCAGGCTCTCCACTCTGTTCCATCAGTCTTTTTTCTCCATTTTCTTTCCAGTACCATACCATCTTGATTACTATAGCTTTATAGCCAATGTTAAAGTCAAGTTTCATTCCTTCAACTTAGTTTTCAATTTCCTGTTAGCTATTCTGGGTCTTTTGCCTATCCATACAAACTTTAGAATCAGTTTGACAATATCCACAGACAATTTTGTTGAGATTTTTGATTGGGAAATAGTTACTCTCATAAAATTTGATGTAAAATGTAGATAACTGAAAGTGACTTTTTTTTTTTTTTTTTTTTAAGAAATGGGGCCTCATTATGTTGGCCTGGCAAGTCTCAAAAAGTTGGGAATGAGCTATCCTTCTGCCTCAGCCTCCTGACTAACTGGGGTCAAGCACATGCCTCTGCATAGGGCTTTGAAGTGACTTTAAAAAATTGCTAATATACTTAGTTTTGAAAAACACATTCTCCAATCACAATTCTAAATATTATTATAGATGATGTAGGTAGGAGAGTGTGTTGTGTGTGTGTGTGTGGGGGGGGGGTTAAGCATAATTTAAATTAAAAAATTCTTACTTAGAGAAAATTGTATAATCTTACAAAAAAGACCAACATATGAAGTAAATCAATGTGTCACCATTCATGTTGAAGTGGGGATGGGAGTAACAAATATTGCTCTCCCCAGTCCCCTATCCAGTTCCCCCAGTCTAGTAAGGGGACTGAGAAAGATTTAAGATTGCCACATCTCTGGATTCAGTGATGTCTCATTTTCCCATTAAATTTATAAGTTTTTGGAATGTGGTTAGCTATATTTATTCCCTCTTTTCTTTATACCTGATACATTAGAAACCACCCCAGGATTGTGTAAGAGCCTTATCTATGGTAGTTGTTATAGCATTAGATTATGGGAAAGGTCCTTAAAATGTCTGAGCTCTTCTGGTCCCAAGGTATAACCCATTATGTAATAATCAATGTGTAATGAAAAGCACTGTTTTTAGCATTTTTTAGATTCTGTGGTGTAAAATATCCTCACCTTGAGTGATTTGAAGACATTAAAAAGCCCAAATTTAAGAGGTAATATTAAGTCAGCTTGTACAGCAATACAAGTCAGCTTCAGCAAAACTGAAGTCTTAGCAAAAATCTAAACAAGAGTTAATGGTTAACAAATTTTACCTCTCTCTGTGCAAGAAATGTCTATGGTTCAATTAAAGTACTCATTAGTTCATTATTTCTTAGCAGAACCATAAATATCTACTATCTGAAAAAAACAGGAATGAAGAGAACTTTCCCTTCTAAGATTTAACTTATTACCATATCTGAAACACTTCTATGATAAGTATTTACACTTTAATCTCAGTTACTTTTGAGGACTTCTTCCCTCGTCTTTTGAAGGTTTAGGTCACTGTTAGTCGAGTTTGGTGAAATAGCAACGCATGAGAGGTAAATATTATACATTGTTTTCAGGTTAAGAACGCTGGGCTCATTACTGATACAACGCTCGTTCTTAGGCACATGATTGCTTGAATTCCTTGGATTTTTAAAACAAAAACTTTAGATGTAAAGTCTATTCTTAATAGATTCATTTTCTTCCAACCTCAACTCCCCCCTCTAATAGCTGTGTCTTAAATCCATTCTATAACTACTCTAAAAATTGTGTTTAACCCCTGAATTCTTTCAGTTCCCTTACTTTAGCTATTTGGTATAATTAACGATTTTTTTCCGCTTTCCATGTGCTTTTATCTTTCCCTAAAACGAAAGATACAGAGTTAATCTACCGATAGAAGTGGGCAAAAACTAAGGGAGAAATTAAAATACTATCTCAAAAATATTAAGTCACCGCAATAAACGACAGGCACATAACTCAGTCTAATAAGAATCTCTGTATTTAAAATGGCCAAGATATTTAGTCTCCTTTTCAGATACTGCTCATCATCTTTTTATTCACAAGCTTTGATACTTACCTGCCTTTCTCATAGGTTTGACAATTAAGCTCTTAAATTAGTGGATATATAATTTAAATATCAGAAAACCAATTATTTTAACAACAATAATGATTATCATATTATAATTTGTGTATACATGTATGTATTTTAAAATTCCACTTAGCTCATAGCCTACATCTCTAAGACTGTAGGTTATACTGATTTACCTCTATTCTGCAGATCTAGGTTTATAACTACTTTGTTTTTCCTCCTATTTATTTATTGTGTTTTGAGTTCATAAAGACTCAGTTTACTTTGTAAGTTATTCCATATTTACAAATTCTGCATATTTAGAATCTTTACATGCCTACAAAATAAAGTGAACATTTTTTTTTTTTTTTTTGTAGAGACAGAGTCTCACTTTATCGCCCTGGGTAGAGTGCTGTGGCGTCACACTGCTCACAGCAACCTCCAGCTCTTGGGCTTAAGTGATTCTCTTGCCTCAGACTCCCAAGTAGCTGGGACTACAGGCGCCCACCTATTTTTTTTGTTTTGCAGTTCGGCCGAGGCCGGGCTTGAACCTGCCACCTTCGGTATATGGGGCCGGCGCCCTACTCGCTGAGCCACAGGAGCCGCCCATAACAGGGGACTTTAATACCCCTCTCTCAGAGCTGGACAGATCTTCTAAACAGAAATTAAATAAAGATATTAGAGACTTAAATGAGACTTTAGAACAACTGTGCTTGGTAGATGTATATAAAACGCTCCATCCCAAAGATATAGAATATACATTTTTCTCATCATCTCATGAAACATTCTCCAAAACTGATCATATCCTCGGACACAAAACAAACCTCAATCAAAAGAATTGAAATTCTCCTTGCATCTTTTCAGACCACAAGGCACTAACAGTGGAACTCAACTCCAACAAAAATGCTCAACCTCACACAAAGGCATGGAAGTTAAACAACCTTATGCTGAGTGACACTTGGGTGCAGGAAGAAATAAAAATGGAAATCATTAACTTCCTTGAGTATAACAACAATAAAGACAGAAATTACCAAAACCTATGGGATACAGCAAAAGCAGTCCTGAGAGGAAAATTTATTGCTTTAGCAGCCTACATTCTAAAAACAGAAAGAGAGCATATCAGCCAACTCACAAACCATCTGATGGAATTGGAAAAAGAAGAACAATTTAAGACTAAACCCAACAGAAGAAAAGAAATATCCAAAATTAAATCTGAGATCAATGAAATTGAAAGCAAAAGAATCATTCAGAAAATTAATGAAACAAGGAGCTGGTTTTTTGAAAAAATAAATAAAATAGATAAGCCTTTGGCCAGACTAACTAGAAATAAAAAGGTAAAATCTCTAGTAACTTCAATCAGAAATGATAAAGGGGAAATAACGGCTGATGTTACAGAAATACAAGAGATTACCTTTGAATACTACCAGAAACTTTATGCCCAGAAATTTGACAATGTCAAGGAAATGGATCAATATTTAGAATCACACCGTCTCCCTAGACTTAGCCCAGATGAAATAGATGTCCTGAACAGACCAATTTCTAGCACTAAGATCAGAGAAACAATAAAAAAATCTCCCAACCAAAAAAAAAAAATGCCCTGGTCTGGATGGTTTCACACCAGAATTTTATCAAATTTTCAAAGAAGAGTTTATTCCTATACTAAAAAAATTATTCCAAAAAATGGAGGAGGAAGGAATCCTCCCCAATACATTCTATGAAGCAAACATCACCCTAATACCAAAACCAGGTAAAGACCCAACTAAAAAGGAGAACTTTAGACCAATTTCACTAATGAATATTGATGCAAAAATTCTCAACAAAATCTTG
>CAUYON010049511.1:0-17803 GCA_963573935.1 Arctocebus calabarensis
GGGCGCCTGTAGTCCCAGCTACTAGGGAGGCTGAGGCAAGAGAATCGCTTAAGCCCAAGAGCTGGAGGTTGCTGTGAGCAGTGTGACGCCACGGCACTCTACCCAGGGCGATAAAGTGAGACTCTGTCTCTACAAAAAGAAATAAAATAAAAATAAAAGCCAGTAGGAATTCAGCCTCTACACTTCATCTGGGGTCGTCATCTGATGTGCAAGTTCATGGCCAGTTAGGCTGCATCTTATTTATAAGTAATCTGGCTCACAGTCATCTATATATATATATATTTTTTTTTTTTTGAGACAGAGCCTCAAGCTGTCACCCTGGGTAGAGTGCTGTGGCATCACAGCTCACAGCAACCTCCAATTCCTGGGCTTAAGCAAGTCTCTTGCCTCTGCCTCCCAAGTAGCTGGGACTACAGGCGCCCGCCACAACGCCCGGCCATTTTTGGTTGCAGCCATCATTGTTGTTTGGCGGGTCCAGGCCGGATTCGAACCCGCCAGCTCAGGTGTACGTGGCTGGTGCCTTAGCCCGTTGAACCACAGGCACCAAGCCAGTCACCTAGATATTAATTTGGTAGAACAAAATAGGATTGTAGTCTTGGCCTCTTTGAGGACCACTGACATATATAAGGTCTTAGATAACAACTTGAGTGAATTGCTTAAAGACTGGGAATAGATTCAGATTTTTCAGGATTTTGCTTCAAATTGTGATCAGTTTTTAGGAGGTTCGAGAAGAAAATGAATGGAGACAAAATAAATAGCTGACAGGTGAATATTTGCTGTGTCCCAGGCTGTGTGTCTCAAGTATTCTATACTTACAGCTATTGTTTCTTTGTTTCTTTGTTTCTTTCTTTCTCTCTTTCTCTCTCTCTCTCTCTCTCTCTCTCTCTCTCTCTCTCTCTCTCTCTCTCTTTCTTTCTTTCCTTCCCCACCCCCACCCCCAGTCAAAGCCTCACTCTGTTGCCCTAGGTAGAGTGCCATGATGTGGTCACAGCTCACAGCAATCTCAAACTCTTGGGCTCAAGTAATTTTCTTGCCTCAGTTTTTCTATTTTTATTAGAGACAGGGTCTTGCTCTTTCTCAGAGCAAATAAACTCCTGACTTTATTTTTGAAGAAACTGAAGCTGAGGGTTTTGGTAAGGTTACTGACTCAAGACTGTATAGTTTGTAACTTAAACCACAGAGCAGGGATGGTATTCTAGGTCTAGTTGTTGTCACAGCATGTGTTCTTAATTGTGACACAAAACAAGGTAAACAGGAGCCTTTGCTGAATCACTTGCCTCCTGGGAATTCAGGGCTGTAGTGGAGCTCCCCATCAGACTAAGGGCTCTCAACTCTTAATTTGTGGTAGATCCTTAACAGGTTAATATCAGGGTCTGCTGCATTTTAACCAATGTATAATTCTTTCCCTGTTAAAGAAAGCTTGTCTGTCTATGCAGCAAAGACCCCTGGACAGTTTATTTTTTAGCAGTTCAGATGTGCTTGGGGCCAGTGATTACAGAAATCAGTAAAACCTAAGTATCTGAGTTTGGAAGAAAAAGGATCTTTTTGTTAAGTAAGGATTAACTAGAAACCCCCTTACTTTATAAAGATCTCTGAACCCTACTTATTTATTGAGGGCTCCCATCAGAAGTCAGTAGTATTTTGTGAACAAGTATGGCATTGTTCCCACTTCAAGGGGGATAAATAAGAAATAAAACTAGCTTGCTGCTTAAGAAGCAGAATTAGCAGTGGGCCCAGCTTTGGGCTCCCTTCAGAGTTCTTATTCACATGACTTATTCTGTCTAGTTTGGCATAGCAGAGGTAGATTTCAACCACTTTCAAATCAAATAGATTGATAGTCATTCATGGGCTATTTGAAGAAAGAAGAGAGGTGGGAGTGAGTCTTAGTATGGACATTATTTAGCAGAAAACAGGCGTTGTAAGTAAAGCAGAAGGGATGTTCTTCATTTACACACTAAGTTTTAGAATGGCACCTTTTTGCAGGAGGCACCTGGGATAGTTTCTGTCAATACCTGTGTTGTGTTCGGCAAACTACACCTGCATTTGTACAGCCCACGAGGCTAAGCATGGTTTTTACACTTTTTAATACAGGCATGTGCCTGTATTATGTAACAACATTTCTGTTAACAATTGGACCGTATAAATAAGAGTGGTTCCATAAGATATATTACCATATTTTTATACTCTATCTTTTCTATGTTTAGATACACAAATACCTACCATTGTGTTACAGTTGCCTGTAGTATTCAACACAGTAACACAAGTTTGTACATGTTTGTAGCCTAAGAGCAATAACTGTAACCTAGGTGTGTAGAAGCTATAGCATCTAGGTTTGCATCTAGCTATAGCATCTAGGATACTCTATCATGTGTCCAAAACAATGAAATTGGCCTACTGGTGCATTTCACAGAACATAGTTGGAGAGAAAAAAATTGAAAGGGGACTGTATTTCATGATGCATGAAAATTACACAAAATGTAAACTCCAGTGTCCAATAAAAAGTTTTATTGGAATGTGGCCATGCTCATTCATTTACATATAATCTATAGTTTCTTTTGTGCTACAGTGGCAGAGTTGAATACTTGCCATGGAGATTGAAGTGGCCGCAAGGCCTAAACTACCTTCTTAATATCTGGCACTTTACAGAAAAAAATTTGCTGACCTGAATGTACTTTATGTATATCACAGGAAGCTCACAGGACTCTTCACAGTAGTTGGTAGCCTCTGGCTTCCAAGGGAATCTTGAGTCCCACTAGCAGGACTCATTACCTGTCCTCTCTCTAGCATGGCTCTACCCACTCGTGTCCAAACAACCAAGATTTCTATTTTAAAGAACCTGATTACCCCACTGCTTACTTAAGTTAGGGGTAGCTGTGTCACCCCTTGTAGCTCTTCCTCCTTCCTCGCCAACAGGAATTGGAAGAGTTATCAAGTGAGAATAGTCCCTTTTTTCCCTTAATTGTAAAGATTCTGTAGTCTGTGGTATTAAAACAAAAGTCCCAAAGGGCTGACTCAGTGCATGTCTGCCTTTTAAAGGAACAGAGACAGCCACCTGCTGTAGAAACTGAAAATAAAATCAGTAGCATGTCCATTTTTGCAGGTGGCTGGTATGTGATATTAATAATTGCTCTGAGTTCTTTGGGACCAAGAAATAATCCGAGATTTTTCAACTTGTGTTTGCTTTATTATAGTCACCTGGAGAGCTTGTGTTATAATACATCTGTCTGAGGATGAGTCCACATACTAAAGCTCATATACAGGAAAGTTTGAGAACCACTGCTCACAAGTGTTTTAAAATTTTTCTTTTTACCCAAATCCATTTGGACCCAAACAGTTTTTAAAATTCAAAGAACTTTTTTGATTGGAAGTGTAAGGGTCAGTAGAGGTTATCTTACAGATTAGAAAACTGAGTGAAGCCTATTGCTAAGAAGAGTTACCTAAAACCCCAGCAGGAAATTGTATTAAAAGACTGGAAGTTTTGAGGACATCTTGTTACTGTTAAGAAGTGGAATTGGCTCAGCGCCTGTGGCTCAACGGGCTAAGGCGCCAGCCACGTACACCTGAGCTGGCGGGTTCAAATCCAGCCTGGACCCGCCAAACAACAATGGTGGCTGCAACCAAAAAATGTCTGGGCGTTGTGGCGGGCACCTGTAGTCCCAGCTACTTGGGAGGAGGAGGCAGGAGACTTGCTTGAGCCCAGGATTTGGAGGTTGCTGTGAGCTGTGATGCCATAGCACTCTACCCAGAGTGACAGCTTGAGGCTCTGTCTCAAAAAAAAAAAAGATGTGGAATTAATGTTTTTAAAAGTCTGTCATTTAGTTCTTGGTATAATCATATAATAGTCAACAGTCTGTTCTAGCTCTAGTTGTGTCTAGACGCTCCAGCTCAGAAGACCACCTAAGGTGGTAACTCAGGCCTATAATCCCAGCACTTTAGGAGGCCGAGGCAAGTAGATTGCCTGAACTCAGGAGTTCATTCCAGCCTGAGCAAGAGCAAGACCCCATTTCTAAAAATAGCCCAGCATTGTGGCAGTGCCTATAGTCCCAGTTACTGGGGAGGCTGAGGCAAGAGATTTGCTTGAGCCCAAGAGTTTGAGGTTGCTGTGAGCTATGATGCCAGGGGTTACTCTACCAAGGGCGACAAAGTGAGACTCTTGTCTCCTAAAAAAAAAAAAAAAAAAGACCACCTCATAGATAATAAGGTAATATGTAGTATAAACCTTTTTGTTAGTTTTGTGGATACATCATTTTAAGTCTAAATTCTTCTTTTTTTTTTTTTAATATAATTAATTGGCCCCTGGAAAGGAGAATCAGAGGAAGAAAGGAGAATGAACTTGAATTTAAGGAGCATAATGGAAGAAGTAGCATGGGAGAAAAGCTTGTAAAATAAGTGAAAATAGGGTATATAGACAGACAGGAAGGGGCTAGGAAGAAGAGACAGATTTAAGGTAATTGTGGTGTAAAAGCATAAAAGGAGTCAAAGAAATTTAAATGCAGATGCCTTTTGGAGAGAAAACATCCCCTCATCATTTAGACCTTTTTTGTGTCAGTTTGTGGCCTAAAGCTCACCAAAAGGCTGCTTCCTGTGTATCCTTTCCATGGCAAGGCCCTTAAGGATAATAGCCACTAAGCTTGTATAGTTGCTAATGTTTAAGGACTCAAGTAGATTCTCTTTAAGTGTTTTTAAGTTAGTTTGTGGCATTTCTTCTGACCACATAAGCACTTTGGAAATTGTAGTGATAGGTTTTAGAAATTTGAAATTGTGTTGCAGAGCTGATAAAAACAAAATTGAAAATGCTTCATGTTTGTTTGAGTAACTCCCAGTCTTTTAATGCAGTGTACTTCTAAGTTTCTGATGATTTCAGAAATTTCCCAAGTATAGAATGTTAAGGAGAAATACGTATGCACTTTGCAAAAATAACTGGCAACTTGGATTTAAATAAGTTTGACCTTTTCTTTAACGTGGCCGCCTTAACTTCTTATGAGGGTCTTTTCCAGCTGTAACATTAGAGTTTGATTCTGGGACTTAATGGAGGCAAGTCCAGTGAAACTTGGGCGGTTGTGGAGACCTCTTCCCCCACCCCCACCCCCTCTTCAGTTATTACAACAACTGCTACTTTGGGGAAGCATTTGGACAGGTATGATGTGTTTTATGAAACTTCATGAGGGCCAACTCATTTTTGTTCCCTAGCTGTAGTCCCGTACCTAAAACAATGCATGACACGGTTGGCACTCAAATATTTGAACAAATGAATATGGTGAGCCCCACCTTTCTACAAGAGAGGAGAATTAGTGTACATCTGTTGGCCATCTTCTCAGCTGGAAATGGTTTTTGTTTTATTAGCTTGAAAGTATTAGGCCCCTAATGGGGGGAATAAACCCCGTTAGTTTCAATAAGGAACAAGTCTGTCTGTGACAAAAGTTCTTGTTTATGTGCAGCACACATTTGGGAATAGTAAATTATAAATTAGACTTTAAAAATCAAAAATGTATTAGTGTTTTCTCTCATTTTTTTAGATAGAATGATTTTCTTTCGGACTGAATCCTCCTAACATGTCTATGTTCTTTTAAATTCCAGAGCTCTTTGAGCTTTTTAGCCAGGAACAGCCTCTGTCCTGTTTACTTTTAAAGGCTATTAACTATGCCCTGGAATTTTGGAAATGTTCTCATTGAGAATTGCTGTAAAATGGCGATAAGGACTCTTCTGTGTGTTACAAATTGAAATCAGCCGCCATTAAGATGGATCACAGAGTGGATTTCCTGGATTGAAATGGGACCAACTTTGGTAAAGTCTGAACTTAGACAGCTGTTGCAGGAGAGAGAAAAGCAGAATTCTTTTGACTTCTCAACCCATTCTCCCTTTAATGATGGTGGGCCTCACACTTCCTGACTGCTTTTAGTTTGTCATTAAGTTCCTGGGAAGATTCACACACCCTGATCCTGACCACACTAGCCGGTGTCTGTCGTTATCACTAGAAACCAGCTTGTTATCTGTCCTAGACAAAAGTAGACAAAAACAGTCCACTTTAAAAAGTATTAGAATATGGCTTGGCGCCTGTGGCTCAACAGGCTAAGGCGCCAGCCACGTACACCTGAGCTGGCGGGTTCGAATCCAGCCCGGCCCGCCAAACAACAATGATGGCTGCAACCAAAAAAAATGGCCGGGTGTTGTGGCGGGCGCCTGTAGTCCCAGCTACTTGGGAGGCAGAGGCAGGAGACTCGCTTGAGCCCAGGATTGGAGGTTGCTGTGAGCTGTAATGCCACAGCACTCTGTCCAGGGTGACAGCTTGAGGCTCTGTCTCAAAAAAAAAATAAAAATTAAAAGTATTAGAATATATTGGATGTACAGTGTTAAGTACACATGTTGGTTTTGTTTAAGCTCCAGCTTTTACGGATGTGGTGGTATCCGCAGGTTTAAAAATCAGGAAGGAGGGAAAAGATAGAAGGGTTTCCCAGATGAAAGAGTTTTAATAATGAGATGCTAAATATCCTCTTTAAATAATTAATTCCTTCACTCAGTGTGTTCACTCAAATGATTTCAGTGTCCACTTTTCTAATGCGATGGTTGTATATTTTTATATCAGAGAAGAGCAGCGATTATCTTTGACAAAAGATACTGTATTGCGAGTGCCTTTTGGGGAAAGGCAGCTTTTGATTGTGTAACTCTGTTTTCCACTTCTATCCCCCAACCCTTGACTTGATGACTATCTTTGATAGAGGAGACTATCTTATTATATAGCTACTTTAAGTCTGAAAATCTGTCATCAAGAGGCAGTGTAAAGGGATCTGGCTCAAAACATTCAGAGAGCCTCCTTTATACCAGAAAGCTCTCTGCCTTTGTGTTCTCCTGCCCTGATCTGAGTATGCTAACCGCTTGAAGGTCATGGTAAAACAATCAGTATTCTTTGCTGATTGCTTAGCCTTTTCTCTCTTAAGAAAGTGTAAATGTTTATGTTTGGATTGAGTTTAGAGACCCTACATAGAATAAGATTGGCCACACTGTAGCCACCTACTGACTGCAGCTAAACTAATGCAAATTTGCTTCTGCTTGGGGATGGTAATGTTAGTGCATTCCTTAACCGGTGAGCTCTTCTGGCTTCTGGCTACAGGGTTGTTAGAGTAGGACAGAGCTTTACTTCCTTCTTTCTAAGTGCTTTTCTTTCCTGGACCTGAGCACAAGAAAGAAAATCAAGCAGTATCTTCATCCTTTGTTGCTTGGGCAAGGTCGGTAAATATGGTTGCTGCTTCAAATGCATATGTAGACTTTAAATTGTATGAAATGATCGGGTAGGCTCAATTTAGTAGTATATATATTAAATCACGAGGAAGGTTAAATCATGGTACTCCATTGGTAGTTGTCAATTTGTTTGCAATTTCTTGGAGATTAGCCAGAAATTGTTATCACTGTATACAGAGATTTTAAAATAAAATTCTTTAAGAACAGTTCAGTTTTCTGAGCCCATTTCTTTATCTGTAAGGTAAGTGAATTTAACCAGGGCTACAGGTATCTAGTAGATGATGAACAGATTTGATGCTCTTAACCACTGGTCTTTGCTGTCTTCTCACAGAGCCTTCTTATAGATCTGGTAGTTAAGTATTACCAAAGGTCATACGTTAAGTGACAGAACAAGGATTTTGAGTCAGATCTTTATCACTGTTGAACCAGTCTGCTTTTATTCAGTATGCTCTGTGCTGTCTCTTATCACATTAGGTTTTGGTCATGATCTTTTGTGCTATACCTCATCATACTTGAATATGTTTTAAAAAACGTTTTATGGTTTGGCTTTTTTGGCCCCTTGCAATATATGTATGTATTTGGTTTCCCCATGGAGAGAGAACTTTTTGTGTTCTGCCTGATTTGACACTAATTTGGCCCCTTGGGGTGTCTTTATTTGGTTTCTAAACCTGCAAGTTCAATGTCATTTTGAGATTAGGCCAGCTTCCAGGGATTTTTTTTTTAATTGGATCCTAGGTGTTTCTTATTCCTAGGTTTTTTTCTTTTTCTGTGTAAGCAGCGAATTAGGACTCTAAAGCTACAAAGTAGTAGTAGTATATCTATAACTTAAAAAGAAATACTGGGAGGTGGTGCCTGTGGCTCAAATGAGTAGGGCGCTGGCCCCATATCCTGGAAGGTGGTGGGTTCAAACCTGGCCCGGCCAAAAACTGCAAAAAAAAAAAAGAAAAAAAGAAACTGCTGGGATACATGGCTTTAGGGAGATAAATTAAACATAACTCTGAGATTTTAGTTTTTAATATGCTCCTGAGAAGAATCAACACCATTTCCTAGCTGGTAGAAGTATAACTCAGTTAATTTTGCTCAATCATGAGAGGATGAATTTTTCAGTAATGTCAATAGATGGTTGGCTTTGTGGCTTCTACTTCTCTCCTTTTAAAAGTTTATATTTATTTTTAGAGATGGAGCCTTGTTATATTGCCCATACTGGTTTGAAACTTCTGGGCTCCAGTGATCTTCCTTCCTCAACCTCCTAAGTGGCTGGGACTGTAGGTATGAGCCACCGTGCCAGCTATTTTTTTTTTCCTTTCTTTAGAATCACGGTGTCCCTATGTTGCCCAGGCTGGTCTTGAACAGTCATTTCTTACTGCAGTGTAGCCCATCTACCAAGAATGCCCATTCACTTTCCTCTGTCTTGCTAACTTCTTCTTAGCTTTTAGTAAGACTTAACTTGGCTCAGATTGTCTCTTCTTTCTGTCTCCTTGCTGCCCCTTTGAATCTTGATCCTTATTTCCTCTTGTTCACTGATGGAACCAGGCTGTTTCACCTCATTATATTACTCTTCACTTGGAAGCAAAAGAGGTTGTTAACTGAGATTCACTATTTTTACTCCCAAGGCTTTTTTTTCAATTGCATAAATGATATAAATTATTGTCTTACTGAAAAATAACAACAGGGCAGAAAAATAGGAAATTTTGCCATCATGTAAAAGATATGGAGGTAATGGTACCCACATGCTTCATGTATAGACCCTTAGGGAAAATGTATATTACCTTTATAAAAAGTTTGCCATAGTTTCTAAATGTAAGAGGGAAACACGAGGGAATAAAAACACTGTTGCTTTAACATCAATCATTTGACATTTGAGATTTTAAGGAGAGGAAAGTGACTTCAATCCATTTCAGCAAGTCTAAAATTAAAAGGGGGTTCTTCCTGGCTGATGTAGTTTTCTCTGCCTGTGTGTGTGTGTGTGTGTGTGTGTGCACACCAGCATAAATTTTCTGTTTTTTGATCATAAAGTAACTTTTACTCTAAACATTGATATAATTAGTATATTTACAGATGTGTCTCTGAAAGTTCATTGAAACTAAGCAGATTCTGTTAAAATCCTTCAAAATGTTCTTATTTTCCTAGAAATACTTTTTCTTAGCCCCTTTGCATTCCCTTAAATCTACCATTCTGCATCTTGACTCCTTTCTTTCCTTGTCACTTTTCCTCAAAAGTACTGCCTCTTAACTTTGTCACCATCCACTCATTCCTGTAGAAATGCCTTAGAGCAGTGGTTCGCAACCTTCCTAATGCTGCAACCCTTTAAACAGTTGCTCATATTGTGGTGATCCCCAACCATAAAATTATTCTTGCTGCAATGAAAATAATTTTATGGGGGTCACCACAACATGAGGAAATGTATTAAAGGGTTGGAGCATTAGGAAGGTTGAGAACCACTGCCTTAGAGGTATATTTTCAGGCTAAATTCCCAGACATAGGATAGTTAGATTAAAAGAGGGAGAGTGTATAAGTTAGTTTTGTTAGATATTGCCCAGTTCCCCCTCCATAGAGGTTATATCAACTTGATGTATCTTGTTTTCAGAGATGTTAAAATAAGGCAAAATGTTTTTTGAATTTGATGAAATTGGTACCATCCAAGATTGCGAAAGTTAGAGGTGATATGTGTAATACTGCCTTGCACAAAATACGCATTTATAAAGGATAGCTATTATCATTATCTTTTGTGAGATGGTGACATTTCCCTATCACCAGAGTGGTGAGACAGTGTAAGTGCCCAGCAGGTGCTAGCACCTGAATAGGTCCCCTTTTTCCTTGTGTGCCTTGGGCAGTGCCTGTTTGGATTCCTATTTTAATTACCTTACTGGATTGTAAACTCCTTGAGGGCAGAGTCCACATGTAATGCATTTTCAGCAAGATGCTTTGGATTTACAGAATATATTTGATGTTTATAAATTGAATTTAGTGGTAACAAGATTCTTTTTCTTTTTCATATTAACTAGCAAGTATGCTACCCATCAACTTTTCTACAGTGGGAAAAGACAAACACTTTTCCTTTGTCCTTTAGAAGTTTCTTTTCTTAAAGGTTTTTTTAACCCAGGGAAATACTTTAGATGATAATAACAAACGATGTTGATTCCTGTTCTCTCTATTCATTTACTTATCTATTCTTCTGTAGTAATTCTAGTTAAGTTATTGCCAAAAGAGTTAATTGTTAAAAGTCATCTGTTTTCTAATGGCTGCCTTACTTCAGGAGTCTTCCTCCTGTGTCTTCATCTAGAATTTTCAAGCCCTAGGAATTGAAACAGTTCTTTTTTTTTTTTTTTTTTTGAGACAGAGCCTCAAGCTGTCACCCTGGATAGAGTCCTGTGGCATCACAGCTCATAGCAACCTCCAATTCCTGGGCTCAAGCAAGTCTCCTGCCTCCGCCTCCCAAGTAGCTGGGACTACAGGCGCCCGCCACAACGCCGGCCATTTTTTGGTTGCAGCTGTCATTGTTGTTTGGCGGGCCCGGGCTGGATTCGAACCCGCCAGCTCAGGTGTACGTGGCTGGTGCCTTAGCCCGTTGAGCCACTGGTGCTGAGCCTGAAATAGTTCTTAACAGAAGTCATAAGATGACCTGAATTCACAGTGAATGTTGTTTTCTAATTTAATTTGTAGTGGTTTACATCTTTCATTACTTACCTGTCAGTCAAGTTCAACACAGTTCTTTTTGCACTTAAGAAATACTTGAAGTGATAGGATCCTCTGTCCAAAACATTGTAAATAACAGTATCTATTAGATAAATTTCAGCCAAGAGGAAAAGATGTATACTAGAAGTAATGTTAACGACTGTTAGCGTGCTCTCTACAGACGAGTATTTTCACCATGAGAGATAAAGATCTGTGTGCCCTTACTGGTTTCTCTGCTTCACTTTTTGGCTTTTCTTCTGACCACCATCTTTAGTTAGATGTCCATCTTTACTCAGATACAATATGACTTCAGTTTGGTTCATCTTCTCTATAGTGTTTTTCCTTTTCTCTGTCTTTATTCTGCACAACATTTCCTGTTTTTGCTACAGTCCCTTGTTCCCCCAATCACCTGGACACAAAGACATTTAGGGTTCTTTGACTTTACTCCTGCATTTATTACACTTAGCAGTCAGTTACTGGAACTGAGTTCTACTTGTGTTTTTCTAAACATGCTTTTACATTTTTTTTTTTTTTTTACTTCCCAGTCCCTCATCATCCCTTTTCTGTAAAATTGCTTTAAAAACCTCTAGCTAGGGCCAGGCGCAGTGGCACATGCCTGTAATCCAAGCACTCTGGGAGACTGAGGTGGGTGGATTGCCTGAGCTCAGGAGTTCTAGACCAGCCTGAGCAAGTGTTAGACTCCATCTCTACTGAAAAAAGAAAAACTAGCCATGGGTCATGGCAGGCACTCATATTCCCAGTTACTCAGGAGGCTGAGGCAAGGGCATGGCTTGAGCCCAAGAGTTTGAGGTTGCTGTGAGCTATGATGGCGCCATGGCACTCTACCCAGGAAAACAGAGTGAGACTCTGCCTCAAAAGAAATAAATAAAAATAAAAACCTTTAGCTGTTTAGCTTTTACCTTTCTGTACACAGTGGCTTTCAATTAATCTTCCATATTAATGGCTTTCATTTTTGTTGGTTTTCTGTTTGAAGTAGCTCCTTGTCATCCTTAAGAGTAGAACATCCTGACTTTTGGAAGGTTAATTTCTTCCTTTTAAACGTTATCCTTTACTGCTCCTTAACACCGATCCTCTCTTGGAGGTAGATTAGTCTTCTTGGTTGCATCCTCATATGATAAAGATAAAGGACTGTAGCTTGGTGCCCGTAGGTCAGTGGTTAGGGTGCTGGCCACATCAGGGCTGGCAGGTTCCAACCTGGCCTGGATCTGCTAAACAATTATGACAATTATAAGAAAAAAAATAGCTCAGTGTTGTGGCAGATGCCTGTAGTCTCAGTTACTTGGGAGGCTGAGGCAAGAGGTTCGCTTAAGCCCAAGAGTTTGAGGTTGCTGTGAGCTGTGATGTCACAGCACTCTAGTGAGGGTGACATAGTGAGACTCTGTCTCAAAACAAACAAACAAAAAAACGAATGGACTGGGAAGGAGGAAGCTTAGTGATAATGTTTAATTTCTTATTAAAAGTTTCAAGCTTACATATCAGAGGAGAGTAATAGCATTAATAAAACAAACTCCCATGTCCTTGAGCCCAGGAGTTTGAGTTCAGTCTGGGTAATGGAGACCCCATCTCTATTTTTCAAAAAAAATCAATTTCAAAGTTTTATATGTTTAAAAAAATGTTATTGGCAGACTAGTTTCCTGAAGCTTACCTGGAATTACTTTATCTTTTATTTAGGGTTTGTTTGTTTGTTGTTTTTCTTTTAGACAGAGTTTTGCTCTGTCACCCAGGCTAGAATACAGTGGTGTCATCGCAGCTCACTGACACCTTAAGCTCCTGGGATTAACTGATTCTCCTGCCTCAGCCTCCTGAGCAGCTGGGACTACATACAGGTGGGTGCTATGACACCCAGATAATTTTTCTGGTTTTTGTTTGTTTATTTGTTTGTTTTTTAAGAGACGAGATCTAGCTCTTGCTCAAACTCCTGAGTTTAAAAGATCCTGCCACCTTGGCTTTGGCCAAGGATTACAGACATGAGCTACAATGCTTGGCCCTTAGTTTTTCTCTCCCCTTTAAATTTAGTGCTTTTCAGTGATCTAAGCTGCATTTCCCTTAGTACACTAGTATTTGTCAAAATTTTAAAAGTTGGTTATCTTTAAAAATAACATCATTCATTATGAAAGTGATTCATTGTGGGGAAAAAGTAGAAAGCGTATGCACAAATACTCAAGTAGCTCATAAACATACCAAACTTAACTACTTTTAATATTTTAATGTCTGTATTCTAGCCTTTTTCATATATATTTGTATATCTGTTGAATTATGCACAGAATAATTTTTTTAATATTATGTCCTTGCCATACTCTGGGGCCATATTGAGTCAGCATTTTAAATTCATAGATTTGAGGCTTTTGGAAGTTGGAGAGTTCTGTGTTTACTGCATGAGTTCTGTACACTGCATAGGAGAAGAGAGGGTTCAAATCTTACTTTGACACCAGGTAATTGTGTTTTTCCCATCTCTGTGGGAAAGGAATTTCTTATAGCCAGGGGTGTATGGTCATGGAAATTTTAGTTTCTGCAGGGCCTGTCATAGATTAGATGCTCAACAGATTATGACAAATGTGCCCTTATTTTGCTGTGAGCCAGAATGGGATGAATGCACATATTGCCTATACATTATTAGTTATCTATTGCTGTGAAACATGTTACCTCAAAATTTAGTAGCTTAAAACAATAAGTGCTTATTTCTTATATAATTTCTGTGAACCAGGTGAGTGCAAGGAGCAGTTTAGCTGAGTAATTTTGGCTTTGAGTCTGTCATAATTATACAATCAAGACGTAAGTCAGGGCTGCAGTCATCTGAAAGCTTCATGGTTCATTCACATGACTGTTGGCAGGGAGCTTTGATTTCTCAACACATAGTTCTTTCCATAAGGGTCTTGGGTGCACTGACAGTGTAGCCTCTGGCTTTCCCAAAGGAAGATCTACTGCTTTCTATGACAAGTGTCAGAAGTTGCATACTGACATTTCCACTTTATCCTGTTTGTTAGAAGTAAGTCACTAAGTCCAGCCCATAATTCAGGGGCAGGAAATCAGCCTACTTTTAAAAGGAAGAGTATCAAGGAATTTGAGGGCATGTTTTAAAACCACCACACACATTGTATACTTAGGCTTCCAGTTGATTCATATTCAGTATTGGGGTGACTTAACACTCTAGTGAGCTGCATTTTTAATAGATCCTTGGGGTAATTCCGATACACATTAAAGTTTGAGAGTTACCTAAATAAGTGAGAAGCTACCATATTCCTGTACCAAAAGACACAATATTGTGGTTTTTTTTTTTTTTTTTTTTTTTTTTGAGACAGAGCCTCAAGCTGTCACTCTGGATAGAGTGATGTGGCATCACAGCTCACAGCAACCTCCAATTCCTGGGCTCAAGCGAGTCTTCAGAATCCACCTCCCAAGTAGCTGGGACTACAGGCGCCTGCTACAACGCCTGGCCATTTTTTGGTTGCATCCATCATTGTTGTTTGGCGGGCCCGGGCTGGATTCGAACCTGCCAGCTCAGGTGTACGTGGCTGGCGCCTTAGCCGGTTGAGCCACAGGCGCGGAGCCGACACAATATTGTTTTAATGTTATTTTTTTTACAAACTCTCAGCTGACTTTTCTGTTTATTTGTTTAGGAAATTGACAAACTGTATCTAAAACTTAAATGGAAATGCAGAAGACATAGAATAGCCAAAACAATTTTGAAAAAGAAGAGAGTTAAAGTGCTTATATTTCCAAGGCTGGGCATGGTGATCACGCCTATAATCCTAGCAGTTTTGGAGGTCAAGGTGGGTGGATTGCTTGCTTGATTTCAGGAGTTTAAGACCAGCTTGAGCAAGAGCAATACCCTGTCTCTACTAAAAAGAGAAAAATTTACGTAGTGGTGCACACCTGGGGAGGTGAGACAAGAGGATTGCTCAAGCCCAAGAGTTTGAGGTGATGTGAGCAACCTCTACCAAGGCACTCTACTCAGGGTGACAGAGTGAGACTCCATCTCCCCCCCCCAAAAATAAATAAAATAAATAAAAAATAAACTACTTATATTACCTAAGTGGAACCAACTACTGATACACCCTGGAACATGGATGGATGTAAAAAACATGCTGAATAAAAGAAATCAGACACAAGAGAGTAAATCTTGTGTGATTTTATTCCTTAGAAAATCTAGAAATCTATACTTGTACAAATATGATCTATAACACTATCAGATCAGCACTTGCTTTGGGCAGGAGGTAGAAAATGGGAATTGATTGAGAAGGACACAAGGGAAACTTTTTGGGGTGGTGGACTTTTTCTAAATTGTGATTGTGGTGAAGATTACACCTGTGTCTGTTTTTGTCAGACTTACACTATAGTGGTATAAGTAGTATCTCTGAAATACATATACAGTTGTCCCTCTGTTTTGGAGGGATCAGTTACATGACTCCCAGGGATACCCAAATTGGTAACTATTAAAGTCCCTTATATAAAATGGCACAGTATTTGTATATAACCAACACACATCCCCTTGTATACTATAAATCATGTCTAGATTATTTATATTACCTAGTACAATGTAAATAGTTGTTATGTAGTTTTTACTTTGTGTTTTTATTGTCATATGGTTACTCTATTAAGAATTTTTTCCTGAATATTTTCTATCTGCATTGCAATGCTGAACCCATGGATACAGAAGGGAAGCTGGGCAAGGTGGCTTATACCTGTAATCCTAGAGAGGAGAAGTGTTTGAGACCAGCCGGAGCAAGCACAAGACCCCTTCTCTACTACAAGTAGGCCAGGCTGGGCATGGTGGCTCACACCTGTAATCCTAGCACTGGGAGGCCAAGATGGGAGGATCCTTTGGGCTTGGGAGTTTGAGAACAACCTGAGCAAGAGCAAAACCCTGTCTTTAAAAAACAGAAAAAGTTAGCTGGGTATTGTGTCAGGTGTTTGTAGTCCCCACTACTCGGGATGCTGAGGCAGGAGGATTGCTTGAATCTAGGAATTTGAGGTTCCTGTGAGCTAGGCTGATGCCATGGGACAACAGACTAAGACTCTGTCTCCAAAAAAAAGGAAAGAAAAGAAAAATAACTGGGCACTGTGGCTAGTCCCAACTACTTGATAGGCTGAGGCAGGAAGATTCTTTAAACCCAGGAGTTTGAAGTTGCTGTGGACTCCATGGCACTCTAGTCTGGGCAACAGAGTGAGACTCTATCCCTCAAGAAGCAAAACAAAAAACTGTATTTTGTTATTTAGAAATTATACATTATTAAAATCACTTAAAAACATCTATCTCTTGAGGTTTGGATATTTTATTTATTTATTTTGAGACAGAGTCTAACTACGTTGCCCTTGGTAGAGTGCTGTGGCATCACAGCTCACAGCAATCTCAAACTCTTGGGCTTAAGTGATTCTCTTGCCTCAGCCTCCCAAGTAGCTGGGACTACAGGTACTTGCCACATCGCCTGGCTATTTTTGGTGGTTGTTGTTGTTTAGCAGGCCTGGGCAGGTTCAAACCCACCGGCCCTGGTGTATGTAACCTTTGCCCTAACCACTAAGCTATGGGTGCTAAGGTGAGGTTTGGATATTTGGATATTTTAAAAGTAATATAGATAATTATCTGAGCTCAAGACTTATCCCTTTTATCATTTATAGATTACACTTAATAGTTAAGGTTTAGGGAGAAAAATATCAAACTGTGGCTTCCTTTCACAGTAGAATTGGTTCCCACTTTTCATCCTTTCACATGTTAATGACCTAAGTCTTGGTTTTAGAGACAGGGTAATGGGATTCCTTATCTGGGCTTCTTTGTGAAATCTTCCCTTCTAACAGAATGTGCTATTAGGGCTACCATGCCATTTGGATCATGTCATTTGCTTCTTGACTGGCTCATCAGGGTAGGTGGGCAGAAGGCAGTTATGACTCCTTAATTGACTTATCTCTTATGGTTGCAGATTCTCATAAACACAAAGATAAACACAAAGATCGAGAACACCGGCACAAAGAGCACAAGAAGGACAAGGAGAAGGACCGGGAAAAGTCAAAACATAGCAACAGGTAAGGGTTGAATCAGCAGGTTCCTCATTATCACTCAGCAATGGATTGGCCATTTCTTGGCTGAGTTGGAATAGGCCTTAATGTGAGCAACAGGTAAATATAATAGTATGGATAACAAAGAAAGCAGAGCCAGTGTTTGATCCTAGATTTGCCAAGAGGATGGCCTTGATAATTGAGGCCTTAACTTGGGATGGTGTTGTTCAGATCAAGATGTACAAAGCAAGTGAAATGAAATGCTTAGTGAAATTCTTTCTAATGTATACTTTATTAAAACTATGGTTTTTCAACAATGACAACTACAACCAAAAAATAGCTGGGCGTTGTGGCAGGTGCCTGTAGCCTTGGGAGGCTGAGGCAAGAGAATCACTTAAGTCCAAGAATTTGAGGTTGCTGTGCTTTGTGACATCACGGCACTGTACAGAGGGTGACAGCTTGAAATTCTGTTTCAAAAAAAACAAAACTATGGTTTTTCTCTAAGTCGCCTAAGAATTCATTGTTATATATGATGACTTTTTTTTTTTTATTGTTGGGGATTCATTGAAGGTGCAAGAAACCAGGTTACACTGATTGCATTTGTTAGGTAAAGTCCCTCTTACAATCGTGTTTTGCCCCCAAAATGTGTGGCACACACCAAGACCCCACCCCCCTTGCTCTTTCCCTCTCTCTGCTGTTCCTTCCCCCACCTCTCCCTCATTCCTCTCTCTGCTCTCTCCTTCCCCTACCCCCACCGTATCATTAATTGTCATTAATTGTCCTCATATCAAAATTGAGTACATGGGATTCATGCTTCTCCATTCTTGTGATGCTTTACTAAGAATAATGTGTTCCACTTCCATCCAGGTTAATACAAAGG
>CAUYON010049512.1:0-17122 GCA_963573935.1 Arctocebus calabarensis
TGTCTTTATATAGTGATCAAGGAAATGCCATGAAGGATATCTGTAACAGTATGATCAAAATATTTCTGAATGTATATGAATCGTGCCCTGTGATTGCACCAATGTACATAATTATGATTCAATAAAATTATTAAAAACAAACAAAAAAAAAGAGTAGGGAGTCTTTACGCTTTGTATAGCTGGAGTGGCTGTGTCACAATTAGTGCTTAATAAAAGTTGATTGGATCTATGGATATTCTCATTTCCTGTATTGGAATAATGATATAAGAAAAAAGTGGCAGAGAAACTAGTTTTAGAGCTAAAAATTAATCTTATATTGACATTATTTGGGTATATTCTGTTGTTCACAAGCCAAGAGTTCTTCAACAGTTGTTGAACAATCTTTCAAATATTCCAGAAAGTGGAATCATAACTAATTCATATAACTTTATTTTTACTCTGTTACCATCTTATTCTAACATAACCATTAACATTAGTAATGGGGTAATTGTTGTGTTTCTCTTACTGATAGTTTGAGGATGTATGAAAGACCAGCTGGTGAATTCCACTGCTTTCTAGAGGATACACATCAATCTGGCCAATTGAGGCAATTGAATATATTTTTATCCTTATTGTTGTTTTGAAGGATCATTCTATCACTGTCTATATTCTTGTCAGGTTCTTCATTGGAATAGTTTTAATGACAGGGTAATTTTGTTCCAAATTTTCAATTTCTGTAACTATCGCTCTGTATCTTCAAAGTATCACAGAATCCATACTTCAGAGCAGAAAAAAAATAAGCCTTCAAACATCTAAGCCAATCTTCTTTACATACTGAAGAACTCTGAGAAAATTGTATCCCAGATAATTCAAAATGGCTTGTTAAAAAATATATCTAGTTTATGAACTGTGTTTATTAGACTCTCAGTCTTAGATGAGGGCGAGCTTCTTAATGCCTGATTGGATAATATAAATCCTAGCTGCAGTATCAGGGGTCATACATAATTAAGTTTTAAAAGTAGAACTTATTTTATAGACATTCTATTTCAGTTTACTAGTATTATAAAAGATGATATTCAGAAATGCTAAGAAAATTTATTCATTGATGCATTCATTCAACAAACATTTGTTGAGCACATATATTTTGTGCCAACTACCATTGTGTGCACTGATGATTGAAAGGTCAATAAAGTTTTCAAGGAGCTCCTATTTTGTTCTATATAGGATCTCACTCAACCTTTAAGATTGTTGTCACTATCCTTTGCTGCTCAAATATTTGGCTTTTGAACAAACACTGAACACTATAATGCACACTTGGCCGTATGACACAAATGCCTCACATGCAGTTTACTGGTGAAATATATTGTGTAATTTCCGATTTGTAAGTGAGGCACTTTTGAATAGAGAGCCATAAAACAACTCTTAATAGCAAGGCAAGTAGGAATTTGCAGTTCAAGTTGGCGAGGGAGAGTAATAAGGGAATTATATCAAGGGAGGTAAGTAGAGAGTAACCAAGAAGTTCCAGATGATAATTTTATCTCTAAAGGAAAACTGGCTAAAAGATAGAAATTTCCGCTGGGAATTATCTTTCAGAATTTGATTTTCTCCATTGAAGGACCAGAAATTGTCTTTTGATTTGTTTTTAAATAATTTTAAGCTACAGAAATTTTGCAGAGACATTACCAGGAATGTTTTGTTCTGAACCCTCTGAAGCAAGTTGCCAACATGATACCTTTTCTCCTTCCACCCTATCACCAGTAAGCTCATGTGGATTTCTACAAACAAGGATGATCTTCTGTATAAGCACGATGTGCTCAACAAAATCAGGGATGTTATCATTGATAGAGAACTACCTTGTAGTCTACAGACCACATTCCAGTTCTGTCATAAAGTCCTCATGGCAAAAAGGGTTCAGTTCAAACCAAACATCACATTTCATCTCCAAGTCTTTCTTTTCTCCTCCATTCAAATATTGTTCTTCTGTCTTTCCCTGATAATGGTGATGACAACAGGCCAGTTATTTCATAAAATATTCCTCAGTGTGGCTTTATCTGATGTTTCATGACGATTAGGCTCATGATATGCTTTTTTGAAAGGAATATCTCAGGTGAGTTGCTGTGTTCTGGTCATTGCACTCTGTCAGCTGATACACAAGTTTGCTTTTTCTCTTTATTGGTGTTATCATCTGTGATCATTTGATTAAGGTGATATCCACCAGGTTTTTCAGTGGAAAAAATCACTCATTCTCTTTGAAATCAATAAGGTTTTTTGTGGGGAAATATATTAGAATTATGCAAATAATCATTTCTTATCAAACTTTTGTTTATTTATAGCTCATTCTATATCAAACTTTTATTTAGAGGAAAACAGATTTCTCAGCTTTGCCCGAGGTAATCTTTGAAGTCTAGTTTCCATGTGTCTTTGACACAACCCATCATTATTTGGGGACTTCCTTACTTCCTATCAAAAGATATTCTAAGTTCTTATATTTTCTACATCCCCTCCTGGAATCAGTCATTCATTCAAGCAGCCCTGCTTTCTTTTAATGGAAAATTATATGAAGAACCAAGATTTGGGTGTGTGCTACGTGTCCTGATAACTACAGGGATGTTATTGTTTTTTGTTTGTTTTTTTTATTAGATCATAAGTGTGTCCATTACTGTATGTATGTGGTACAACGTGCTGATTTTATATATGATTTGGAATGTTTACATCAAACTGGTTAACATATCATACACCTCGCTTATTTAACTGTTGTGTTTAGACTTTTATACTCTACTATTAATATATTTGACATGTACCTTTGCAATATGCACAATAGGTGAGGTCCCACTGATTCCCTTTCTCCACCTGTCCACCTCCTCCCCTCCCCCAAATATGGAAAGCTTCACGAATTTGCATGTTATCCTTGCAAAGGGGCCATGCTAATCTCTGTATTGTTCCAATTTTAGTATATGTGCTGCCGAAGTGAGCACAGGATGTTGTTGTTCTAAGTGAGCAGAAATAAGGAGTCCTTCCTCCTGAGGCTCATGCCTCTAGTGGACTACAGGGATGAGCCTCCGTGCCTGGCCAATGGTTATAATTCTTATTGTAAGGCAGTAAGTCAAAACTTTGTAGGTCTAGCTTAATTTCCTATTTCCATTTTTCTCAAAGGAGGAAATTCCTTCAGGTCTGATTATTTTCAATAATAAAAGTACTACATGTGTGTACAAGTAGGTGGATGCAGTGTATAGATGTGTGTTCAAGTGCATTCACCTAGTCTGTTTGTGCTGCTCTAACACAATACCACAGAAGAATAGAAATTTACTCCCCACAGTTCTGGAACACCAGCAGGCTCTGATATCTGGTCTGGTAAAGGCCTTCTTGTTTTGTCCTTACATAGCAGAAGGCTGGAGGGCAAGTTAGCTTAATGTTGTGTGAAGCCTCTTTTTGGTTTGTTTATTTTATTTTATTTATTTTTTTGTTTTTTACTTTCTTTTTTTTAATTTTTTTAAATCAAAATTGTGTACATTAGTGCAATCATGGGGCACAATGTGCTGACTTCATATACAATCTGAAATATTTTCATTGAACTGTTAAACATAGCCTTCATGGCATTTTCTTAATCACTATATGAAGACATAAGACCCTCATGGGCTAACCACCTCCTACAGATCCCACCTCTTAAATAAGCACATCATCAGCATCTGAATCTTGGAGGGAGCACTTCAAACCATAGGACGCATGCAGACATTTATATATCTCTTTATCTATCTATAATTGTCGGCCATCATGCACTCCAAAATCTCCAGTTCCAAGTCAACATCACAAGGATAAGGATTATTATGATTTCCCCCCTTTTTCATATTTATAATTTTCCTGTCTGAAAGTGATCAACTTAGCTCCTATGATCCTTAATATATTTACTTATTTGAACAATCCCCTATGTATAACCAGTATCTCTTGGCCACCACTCTCTTACTCCCATAACAGATGCCCTACTTACCCTGCTCAGGCTATCAGGTCACTTGTTGGGCACCACCAGCATGAACATCCTCCTCATTCACTATGGCTCACCCATCCATGGGGATGGAGATGTTTCCCTTACCTAACACAGGCTCTAACAATTCATGTGCTAACTTAACACCCTTCCTCCCCCACCCCCCCACCCCCGCCCATGTGGAGTCCTCCTAACTCTGCTTGGGTTCTGACACCTTCTCTAGGCCACTGTCTACTGGCCACTCTGTGTTGAAATTGTTTCTTCCTCTCGCTTGGACTCCTACACCCTGCTCTAGTCACTTGTGAGTCCCCTGTGTATACCTTGCTTGTTTGTTTCTAATAGCTGTTAGACTAAACCATTCAAGAAAGAACAAAAAGAAAAGGGAGGACAAAAGGCACCAAAAAAGAACAAAGGGGGAAAGATATTTTATTATTAAAATTTATCAGACTTCAAGGAATTTCCTCCCTTAAGAAGGAAGGAAATAGAAAACTAAGTTAAAGCTATAAAATATTGACTTACTACCTTGCAGTAAGAATTATAGTGATTGGCCAGGTGCAGTCACTCAAGTCTGTAACTCTAGCTCTCTTAGAGACTGAAGTGGGAGGACTGTTTGAGCTCAGGAGTTCAAGACTAGCCTGAATAAAGTGAGACCTCATCTCTCAAAAAAATGAAAATAAAATAAATAAATAAATAAATAAATAGAAGAAGAAGAAGAAAGAAAGAAAAATTAGCTAGATATGGGGCACTTGCCTGTAGTCCCAGCTACTACTCTGGAGGTTCAAGCAAGATGATCACTTGAACCCAAGAGTTCGAGGTTGCTGTGGTCTAGGCTGATGCCAAAGCACTCTAGCCTGACCAAATGAGTCTCATTCTGTCTGAAAAAAAAAAAAATTATAACAATCATGGGAACCAGTAGCATACATTCTGGCATGACTGGCTCATACTTTTCCATCAGCCTTCATGGTAAACCAAGTCATAATCAAATTTCACATTAATAGCTCATCATGGGAAATATCAGGCATAGGCCTGGAAAATATTTAAAATAAAATTCTCTTGGTCATCTCACTGCTGATGTGGATGAGATCTACATAGAAATCAAAAGGATGATTAATAAGCATAAATTTAGAACAAAGTGGTTATATCAGTGGATCTCAACCCTGCATGCCCCAGGTACTATCTTATAAAATACCGAGGCCTAGGACTATCCCAGAACAATCAGCTCAAATCTCTGAGGGATAGGTCCCAGGAAGAATATTTTGTTATTAAAAGAAAGAAAAACTTCCCTGCCAATCATAATGAGCTTCCGAGGCTGAGAAATATGGGGTTAGATGGCTCAGAGGCTGACATACTAATTGGGCACCAGTTTCTGATACCTTAACACATCCAACTCATTTCATGGACCAGAAATAATCAAGTTTAGTTAAAGCCTCTCCTTTTTCCTTCAACAGCACAAGGAAATTCACTGCAATCTTTTTTTATACACTTTTTGAAATATCTTTGAAAGTCTGATGAACATCTTTCTATTTCACACAGTTTTATTTCTTAGATATTGCTGATCCATTCATACAGGTTATAGTGGTCCAGGCTTATTCAAAAAGACTTGACATACATCATACTCAAAGCCAATGTGCTGGTTTTAATAATAATGTCAACAATTACCAAGGGGGTAGGGTAGGGGTTCAGAGCATACTACCCCAAAATATGCTACCTGGGATCTTAATGATTTTGAGTTAAAGAGCTTGAAGACCAGCAGATGCACAAAGGGCACTCTGGTCCTCCTTTTTCCTACTGAAAGCAGGAGATAAAAATTCTCATGAGAAAGGTACCTTCCCTGTGCCAAGAGGAAGGAAGACATTCTTATCACCAGAGATTGAGAGTCAAGGCTGCAAGAAATCTGTACTAACAAACTGTGTTAAGCTTACTCTTATCTATCTAGCAGTTTACCACAGTTAACTCTCCTATCCACACAGCTTTGTCTAGCCACATTTGCACAATTGACTACTCTTTGTCCAATTTAGTGTGTAAGTTTTCAACTGTAACTACTTCTTTGGGTCTTCATTTTTCTTGTGGAGGCTCCTGAGTATAAAAGTAAAAATTACAATATAAAATATGTATGCTTTTCTCTTGTTCGTTTTTCTTATGTTGGTTTTATTCTTAGACACAATCAGAGACCCTAGAATGATAGAGGAGAAAGTTCCCCTTGCCTACAGTAAATTCTATGTCCTACCACCTAGCAAGATTTTTTTCTATTTATCTAATTTAAGCATTACAACTCTATATAGTAAATAACTATGTTCCCATTTTACAGATAAGGGTGAAAGATTAAGTGACTTGTCTAAGATTACTGGAAAGCCAATTTTGACTACAAGTTCTGTAATCTTTCTCTGTGTTTTTCTGCCTCTTATACACACAAGAACACACAGGGTGGCCATAAAGTTCATGCACACACTATTTTTAATCACACATGTATTTTATGACCACTGTGTGCATGTGACTTTAGTTAAAGCCTCTCCTTTTTCCTTCAAAAAAGGTATGTATGTTTTGTTTTTTGAGATAGAGTCTCTCTCTGTTGCCCTGGGGTTGAATGTCTTGGTGTCATAGCTAACAGCAACCTTAAACTCTTGGGCTCAACCTGTCCTCTTGCCTCAGCCTCCCAAGTACCTGGGACTATAGGCACCCAACATAATACCCAGCTAGTTTTTCTATTTTTAGTAGAAAAGGGGTCTCACTCCTGCTCAGGCTGGTCTCCAACTCCTGAGCTCAAGCAATTCACCTGCTTCAGCCTCTCAAAGTGCTAGAACTACAGGCGTGAGCCATCATGCCCAGCTTGCCTCTCATATTTTTAATGTTAAAAGGCCAATCACCTTTTTTGCTCATTTTCATAGTTTTCGAAGAAATTTCCCACAGTTGTAGCATTCAAGTGCTCACAACATTCAGTGTAACATAATTTACTAAAAACTGGATTTTAATATGAGTTGGGGCAATCCTGGATGCTTGCCAAAGAGATTTACTAACAGCGATTGAAAAGCTGAAAGGAAGCAAGATTCACGTGTGCACCCAGATGGATTCCTGTCAGTGGAAAGCTCAATATGGTAAATTGGAAGGGAAAACAGAGGCAATCTGGTAAATGTGGTTTCTTTGTGCTATAAGCGTGAATTTTTAAACAACTCAGAGTATAAAGTGTGAAAAGAAAATTGTTCAGCCTAGGACTTGTCATTTGAATTTTCCCCAAAGGCTCCATTAAGATATATGAAAGCAATAAATTTAAATATTACTTTAAAATGTTCACTTTTGTATTCCTAAGGTAGTTCTCAAGATAAATATTATTTAGACCTTTCCAAGAGCCATGGACTGATTTTTCTTTGTCTTTCTATTAATGTGAATTACCCACAACCTAAACTCTATGACAAAGACAACCTAAAAGGGAGAAATGAAGGGAGAATAGAGATGTAAGAGGGCAGAAAGCAAGCAAGAAACTGACTTTTGGCCTAAGAGATTAAGTCAATCATCATTAATTACATAGGAGGGTGTATCTCAGAAATGGTATCTACCATAGCACTAATTTCCATGTTTGTTGAAGATGGAACATTTATCAGGCTATTAATGACCCATGATATTTGCATTTCATTGTTCTCAGAGAAAAAAAATAATCCCATGGAAGGAATTTTAAATGGCTGGCTATGACTCCATTTATCAGTCTAAGAAAAGATGGCACAGAATTCAGAATGTGCTTTGCTTTTTATCACTTGATAGTGTTTTAAGCCTTGACTTGTGAATTCAACTTGCTTGTGTGCTTCAAGATAAGGTATAAAAGAAAAATTACAAACCATTTGGGGACAACTTAGCTAAATAAGTTTCCTTGATGTTTCTATGAGGATTTCGATTAAATTGTGGAGGTAATAATTAGTCATCATGACCTTAGGGTAACAGACTAACCTTGAGGGTAGTCCAGAAGGTGAGAATATTCTAGGCTTTGTTCTTTCCTCTTTTTTTCCTCTCTCCAAGGACTTGCATGTCAGCATCACAGCTTTCTAAGGGGTGCTCTCCAAAAAATTTTGACTATGTATTTCTGTCAATTAAAGAAAGGCTTTAAAATATATCCCCAATAATAGTAGATATGTACCACAATAATAATATATATAATACATTCTTAAATTTTCTGTACATGCTATGTAAGTGGTAAGAGTATGAGATATAATGATAATAGATAGAAACCTGCCAGACCTCCCCCAAACATACTGCTATGGTTAGGCTGGCTTGCTTGACAAGATGATGTCCCCAGACCGGTCTATGCTTCTTTCGACCCTCTGCAATTGAATTCAATTCCCCCAAAATGTGGGCTTCCACACTGCTGATCTGACTGATAAATTCTTTTGGCTTTTAATTTTCTTCCTCATAGATTCCTAAGTCCAGTGCCCTGACCTTATGTTTGGAAACAGACTCCTTTTAGCTTAGTACCATCAAAAGTGGGACAAGGGTCCTTGGGCAAAACATTTTGAGAGGAGACTTAAAAAATTAGTAGTCAAATTAGATAATATTACAATTCAATATTATAAACAATTACTTTAACACACTTTTTTGTAAATAAAGTTTTATTGGTCTTGATACGCTTCCTTACCTCACTTGTAGGGTACCGCACACAGCAGCATGAGAGGCTAGATGAGACATCTCCTAAATAGTTGTTAAATAACTATGAACATCAATAAACTGATGTTTAGAAAAAATCTTTAAGTCATAGTATACAATGTTTGAAGAAAAATGTTAACTACATTAACATCCATACTTTGTATTATTAAAAAGTTGAGGAGGAATATTTGAACTTAATGATGTTTTTTCATGGAGCTAGCTTGAAAGGGAGAATGGCCTCAGTAATATGAATATTATATTAATTCCAATTTTTAAAATTGCCTAAAATCTGTCCCATAATTTTGCTAGCAAACCAAATGAGGTTCACTTGCCCAGCACAGGAAAGCGAAATACTGAAGTTAAGAGTTTCGTTTGGAGGAAAAGGAGTACAGTCAGCTAAACAGCCAATGCTTAAGACTGGAGATTTATAAGCCAGGGTTTTTAAAGATAGTGGTAGATTTCAGGTAGGAAAGACTGTAAATCAAGACAGAGTGGTTACAGATTCATCTGGTCCAAAAAGGTGGGATATCCTGAAGTGGGAGTTGAAGGGACATCAGGTGGATTCAGGATTTTTGGATTGGTAGAAAGGATTTTTAAAATGGATGGAACAAGCTCCTGGAGAAACAGAGAATGCAGTTCCTCAGTTCCCTCCTTATCTGCTTTACCCATCAGTTGGGTGTTTTGGGATTTCTGACTTTAAAATCATCTCCAGAAGGCATGTTAGCTTCTATAGGGAACAAAAGTACTCAGGACTCTAGTTCGTCTGGAAGACTATTGTTATTCCCATTCACATTTTAAGGCTAGTTAGGTGCCCAGAACATCCCTTGAAAGTATTCAAAAATTTTTTTTATTTCCATGCTGCCCCACTTACCCCACAGCCCCCTACGAAAGGTCTCTACTTTGTCTCAATTTCTCTACTATGAATGAAATGCAAAAGATACAACAATAGGGCCAAGGGCAAAGCTGCTATTTTGTACTCAGAAGGTTTGCTGAAAATCAAATCACAAAAGGCAGATTAATTGGGACAAACGGATATGAAATGTATTAACATGTACCTGGGGAGCATCACAGAGTGACTTTACAATTCCCTAGTGGGGTACAGAGCTTATATACAATCTAGAGGATACCGGAAGAACTGGGCTTTGGATCTTGGGAAAATAGGTTAGGGTTACAACATAGTTTATAGGAGTGGGAAGAAGAGGAGGCTTGGCTGTATAGGTGGTCTTGTTATGTAAATGAAGCCTGAGAAATAACAGCCCCCAGAGAAAATAGTTGGCAAAGGCTTCTTTCAGATCTTTAAGGTATCCGACTCTTAGTAACTCTTTCCTAGACTCAGACAGGGATGGCCTAGCTGCATGACACCGATTCTGTGCAGATGCAAATTCCCCCCCCCCCCGCCCCCCAAAGAACAGCTTTGGAGAACTACTGGCTCTCTCTCACCTATCCCAAAATATATCAAAGAAATATATTTTGGACTAAAATACTTTGGTTTCCTTTATAGATTTTGGTAGCATTTCTACATAAAGGGTAGAAAAATTACTTTAAAACATCTACAAAGAAAGAATGTATTCAAACTGTCACACTCTTAAGCTATCTCAACACATCAGTGAATGACCTTAAGATCCACTCACTCACCAAACTGGAAGCTTTTATGCTACCTTTCAGTTTGCCTTTTTTTGTTTTTTCTTCAACATTGGACCAGCACCAGTTGATTGCTAAGTTTAATTCTGTCCCTCAGAGGCCTTCGGACCTGCTTGTGTTCTTTCTCACCCCTCTGCCAGTCAGCCTCACCTCCTGCCACCTGCGTGCCTCTTCAGGAGCCCAGGTTTTTCCAGTTCTAGTTCATTCTCCACATTGCTGTCAGAGAAATCTTTGTAAAATAAAGATCTAGCCATTTCATTTCACGGCTTTAAAACTTTCTATAAGGTCTCTTTTATGGACTAAATTCAAGACTGGCGGTCTGGCTCCTATAAGGTCCAGACTTACCTTCCATTATTTTCTAGCTATGTACTCCAGGCACTTTGCACTGTTTGCTAAAATTATTGAAAAATACATATTCTAGAAAATCATAGGACTCAAATATTTAAGCCTGATACCACTTGGGGCTATGTTTGCTTTTTTTTACTTATTTATTTGTTTGATTATTTATTTTATTTCTTATTTATTTATTTATTTATTTTTTTGAGACAGAGTCTCACTCTGTTGCATAGGCTAGAGTGTTATGGCATCATGGCTCATAGAACTGTAAACTCCTGGGTTCAAGCAATCCTCTTTCCGCAGCCTCCTGAGTAGCTGGGACTATAGGCACCTGACACAATGTCCAGCAGGGTTGTGTTCCCTTTTAGAGGAAAAGAGTCTGAGCTGGGCATTGTGTCTTGCACTTGAAATTTCAGCTGCTCAAGAGGATGGTTCCCTTGAAGCTGGAAGTTGGAGACCAGCCTGAAATGAAACTCTGCCCCCCACAACCCATTTTTTTTTTAACTTAGCTCTGCATGGTGGTATACATCTGTAGTCCTAGCTATTCAGGAGGCTGAGGACTTTGAGCCCAGGAGTTAGAGGCTCCAGAGAACTATGATCATATCATAGCACTCCAGCCCAGGTCACAGTGTAAGGCCCTATCTCTAAAGAAAAATGAACAAATAAATACAAATAAAAAAAGAGAATCTGAAAGTAAAACCAAAAGCAAAAAGTAATCAAAAACTAGACAAATGGAGGAAAAAAAATGGAGATAGAGGTAGGAAGGAAGGAGGAGAAAATATGAGAACTGACAGGATTATTTAAGACTTGGATATAACCATACTTAACATAGTCCACTCTAGATATAAATATCTGGATCTTTATTTAAATATGTTTTAAATAAGTTTCTTTTCTTTGGCATAGACTAGTTTGAACTGGGTTTCTGAAGTTTGCAACTAAAAGGCTCCTGACCAATATAATGAAGGTGATAAAAATGGAATTGCAATGCTGATCAATGTTATGACATTGGTATATGTGCTTTTCTGGTTTCTAGTTGAGATTGGACAAAATGAAGAGCATTTAACAAATATTCCTGAGGAATAGGTCACGGAGGAAAGCAAATACATCTGCTATTAAAGACACGTAAATAGTATTGCTTTCCATGGAAGTTTTTCATTCTCTGATAGGTACTCATTTTAGAATTGTTCAAAATCAACCAGACTCCTATACTTACAAATATATACAGTGCAATATATATGTATTATATGTACAAACTTAATGCAATCAATAATTAATAAAAGAATGTGCCTTTTTTAGAATTGGCAATTTTTTTTGTTCTTCTAGGACTAATATTATTCAGGGGTGGGGGGATAAAGGATAAGAAAGAGTTTATCTACATTATTATTCTTGTACTTGCATCTTTCCTGAGTGTGACTGTGACCTTCCTAATGCAAATGCTCACAAGTCTCCAGTTTCTCAACATCTGTTGCTGTTGCTACTCTGAAAATTCAGAGACTCAGTGTGCAGCTGGACTTTGCATTTATTATGATCGCAAATGCAATTGCCAAAGCCAATGAGGTTGCTTATGTCAGAAAATTTGACACAAAATACTTTATGCCTTTCATTCATTTGCTCCAGTCTGAGTTATCAGGAAGCATGGGAAAAACTTGGACTTTTCACACATACCCCAACTTACCTGCCATAGAAATAGTACATGTGGCAGTCAACAGGAGTTAATGAAACCATACATTGTACTTATTTTAATAAATTTACTCTTTTATGTATCGTAATGAACTGCTTTAAAACCAGATATTTTTGTCTGAAAAAGCCAAATCCTACCCCTGCCCCCAAACCTGCAAATAGACCACAACTCACTTACTAAGAAAATAAAAAAGCTGGTGGCATCCTTTCAAATCCAAAAACTAAGCCTGGAGAGGATGTTTGGTAAAATGTTCTTATATAAAACTTACAGTACATTTATAGACTTTCCATCACTGTTAACATTCCATCAGGAAAGGAACTAAGAAGCCTTCATTTTAGACAACCACAACTCAAACCAGCCATCCCTAAAAAGCAATAGACAGTTTCATGTACAGAACATTGTTTTCTCATTAGCAAATGGGTAATGCAGGCAGGATGTCGGCTGCCCTGATGCTGTTGGGGCAGGATTTTGGCGGCAGCTCTCAGCTAGTGAGCCTGTGGATGTGCTAAGGGTCACCCTCTACATGTCTTCTTTTCTTAATTTCACTCCCATACCTCTCATTAAGATGAGAAGTCTCCCCGCCCCATCCATGTCTTTCTCAGCAGCTTTCTGGCCTGTTCACTAGTGGGGTTGATTTATGATTTAATTTTATGGATGATATCACACAATTATCTCCAGATGGAATAATCAGGATGAAGAGCTGCCAACCAACATTAGGAATGAAACAGGTTCATCTAGCACCAGCCATTTCTGCACTGTAATTATTTTTTGTTTTGACTTCATAAATTCATTCAGAGACCCTGGGTGTTCCTTTTCAGCAGGGCCTCTTTTGTCTAATTCAAATGAGATTATCTCACCCTGGTCCCCATATTTCCCCATATTTTTTCTTATCACTCTGTGTCCAACAGGGAGGCTCATAAATTATGATTTGTGAAGCTAAAAATGCACAAAATCTAATATGCCCAATTTATGATGCACTCATGGAGTCATCTTGATGAATTCTGAATCTAAAGGTTTGATTTAGCCTTGCACTTTGAGGAGAGGAAGAAACAGAGGAGAAGTAGAATTGGTGATATGCAGCTTCCCTCATTACTAAAATCACCTGAATAAACCTTGTTGAGTGAAAGACAGAAATTTAAGGCTCGATGTAATCACTGTATCTATTGCATTCACTGAGCTTTCAATTATTGCTCTATGATCCCATGATCTCAAAGGACATTTGTTCTTTTTTATTTCATAATCTCACTGCAGAATTCTGATGAGTCTTTCTGGCCATGTGTTTTTCATCTCTTCTTATTTCCTCCCAGGCATAAGAAAGCCGCATCCTCATCCTAGCTAAAATGTATCACTGTAGCCCATAAGAACAGTTTTTTTTTTTTGAGACAGAGCCTCAAGCTGTCACCCTGGATAGAGTGCCATGGCATCACATCTCACAGTAACCTCCAATTCCTGGGCTCAAGCGAGTCTCCTGCCTCTGCCTCCCAAGTAGCTGGGACTTCTACTCCCGCCACAATGCCTGGTCATTTTTATTTTTGGTTGCAGCCATCATTGTTGTTTGGCGGGCCTGAGCTGGATTCGAACCCGCCAGCTCAGGTGCATGTGGCTGGCTCCTTAGCCCATTGAGCCACAGGCGCCAAGCCAAAATATATCTTTTTCTTCTTTTTTTTTTTTTTTTCTTCAGTTTTTGGCTGGGGCTGGGTTTGAACCCATCACCTCCGGGAAATGGGGGCAGTGCCCTACTCCTTTGAGCCACAGGCACTGACTGCCCCATAAGAACATCTTAAACACAATGGTATTGGTACTTGGTTGGGCATCAGTACTTAACTACTACAAGAAAACATACTTCAAATCAAGTCACTTACTTAGGTTTTATTCAACAAATTTTCATTGTTATGCTTATTTTCATGCATGTAGAGCATATTAATTTTTTTTAGTTAAAGATTAATGACTCTATGATAGTGTCTAAAGTAAGGATGAGGGAGTAGTAAGGAATGACATAATTAGATCTAACAGGTTATGGGTTGCAGAGAACCTACTGTAGTAAGGAATATTTCTCAGGGTAGGGGGGACAGTTGAATCAAGTCCATCAGCATGGCCCTTGAGCTTGTCAGAAGAGAGAATTCTGAGCCTCAGTTCAGACTCATTGAATCAGAAACTTTGCGGGTGGAGCTGACTAATTGTAGTTTGTTACAATCCCCAGGTGATTGTGATGCAAGGTAAAGTGTGGCAAGAATGGCTGCTGGGGATTTCAAATGAACATCTTTATTTAGTAATATGCAGTGGACCCTTGTGCAACAGGGGTTTGCACTTCAAGAATCCACTTATATGGCTCTCTCTTCTCTCTCTCCCCTTCTCACCCCCTCCCCGTGTGTCTCATCTCTCTCTCTCTCTCCCATCCTCCTTAATGCTGCTCTGCAGCATCCCTCACCAATAAAAACCTTTCATACAAAAAAAGAGTCCACTTATATGAAGATTTTCTTTTGTTTCTGCCACTCCAGAGATAGCAAGAATAATCCCTCCTCTTCCTCCTCCTCTTCAGACTTTTCAACATAAAAAGTATGACGATGGAGACCTTCAAGATGATCTACTGCCCCTGAATAAGTTACAAATATGTTTTCTTTCCCTCGTGATTTTAACAATATTTTCTTTTCCTTGTCTTACTATGTTATAAGAGTACAGTGCATAATACATGTCATATACACAAGACATGTTAATTGACTGTGTCATTTGTAGGCTTCTGGTCAACAGTAGCCTATTAGTAAAGATCTTGGAGAGTCAAAAGTAATATTTGGATTTTCAACAGCCTGAGGGGTTGGTTTCCCAACCCCCAAGTCATTTAAGGGTCAACTATACAGTCATGACTACCTTAAAGACAGATGCACTCTAAAAAATGCATTGTTAAGCAACTTCATCATTGCGTGAACATCATAGAGTATACTCACACAGACCTAGAAGGTATAGTCTGCTGTACACATAGGCTGTATATGGTATAGCATATTGGTCATAGGCTCCAAACCTGTACAGCACCGTAACTGTACTGAATGCTGTATTCAACTGTAATACATGGGTAACTGTGTGTCTAAACATTTCTAAACATAGAAAAAGTACAGTAAAAATATAATATTATGATCTTATAGGGACATCAGTGTGTACTTGCAGTCCATTGTTGATTGAAACATCATTATGTAGCACATGATTGTAATTTCTTTGTTTTGGAATTGGAAATGCCACAAAACCTTAAAAAGTAAACTCAGAAAGCATTCTTTCAGTTTTCATGGATAATAAATAAATAATATCAAATATAAAGCAAAAGAAAATCCAAAAATTTTCTCTATCTGACACAGCAATATTCCACCAACATTGAGGAAGATCTGTAGTACTTAGCTGAAAGATTTTACAAAGCCTTTATTATTATTATTTTTTATTAAATCATAACTGTGTACATTAATGCAATCATGGGCTACAATGTGCTGGTTTTACATATAAGTTGAAATATTTTCATCAAACTGGTTAACATAGCCTTCATGGCATTCTCTTAGTTATTGTGTTAAGACATTTATATTCTACATTTAGTAAGTTTTAAAAAGTGCCTCCAGACAATTGTCAGGATTATAAAGAGTATATTCTTACTTGAGAAGTAATTAATGCAATTTTTCTTGACTGTATTTATTTATTGCACTGTAATGTCTTCACTGTCTGAGTTTAAGAACTATGTCAAATACATCATAAGATCATGACCTTTCAGGTCACATAGACTGGTTCACATTGTAGTTTGGTCATTTATTAGCTGTGCAACTTTGGACAAACTTCTCAACCACTGTAGGCTTTCAGTTAGGAATGTGATGATAGGGATTGGTGTAATATTTCAAAATTATGAAATGATGCTAGCAGTTGATGAAGCATATAGTGATAGCTCAATAAAAAATTTTAGCTCTCACACTCACTTATTCCATTTAAAAACCCCTTAACTGCATGTCACTTAGTTTCTTTCCATGTGTGATTTCTAAATGTTATGTTAGTATAAGAGAGAGGGTTGTCCCGAAGCACAGATGAGGCAGAATTTGTTGTGCAAGGTATTTTTTAGGGATCAACACCTATGAAAGAAATTGCCCAGAGAAGAACTGGGAGGAGGGTGACATTGAACTATAAAGAAGGCCTGATGAAGTTTTGACCCACAGTCATGGAACCGGTATAGCTGAAGTTTTGATAATTAATTTTGTTGAAATTTTTTTGAAGAACAGGTTTTAGTTTTATTGAATTTGCCCAATTTTTAATCCTGTATTTATTTAATTTCCACCTTATTTATTATTTTTTCCTTCCTCATACTTGTTTGAGTTCCTTTTATCTATTTTTATAGGTTTTTTTAAGTGAAAGTTTAGGTCACTAACTTGATATCTTGTTTCTTTTCGTTGATATAGGTTTTTGCGCATATAATTTTCCTTCTTCGCATGGTTTTAGCTCCATTGCATATGTGTTGGTATGTTGTAAGTAGTCTTTATTTATCTCAAAATATTTTATAATCCCCCTTGTGATTTTTTTCTTTGATTAATTACTTATTTAAGACTATTGCTTGTTTTCTTCTTATTTTCCCTGGAGATTATAGTGAATATCCCAACAACTTATTTTAAATTAATAGCAACTTAATTTCCATAGTGTAAAATTCTATTTAAATATATTTTCTTTTCTTTTATTTATTTATTTATTTATTTTTTCTTTGTAGAGACAGAGTCTCACTTTATCGCCCTTGGTAGAGCACCGTGGCGTCACACAGCTCATAGCGACCTCCAGCTCCTGGGCATAGGTGATTCTCTTGCCTCCCAGGTAGCTGGGACTACAGGCGCCCGCCACAACACCTGGCTATTTTTCTGTTTTGCAGTTCA